>APFE031451819.1:47445-58370 GCA_000404065.3 Pinus taeda | reverse complement strand
CCACTTTTAAAGTTGTAGCCATATTGGAAAACTAGTCCACTTGATGATTGTTCTCTCACAAATCATGGTAATATGTGATTTTGTTGAAGGTGCCAACCTATTGTTTAGCTCAAGTTACAAATAATATGAAGATGTTATTGACTGGGGTGGTGCTAGATATAATATTGCTTATGAATATTTTTGAATCTCTAAACATAATCAATAATTGGATATAAGAGCCATTTCCGATTCTCAAGCCTTGTAGTAGGGTACAATTTTTTTCTTGATTGTTAGAAGAGATATTGAGACCACATTCCAAAGTTGCTTCAGTTGTCAATTCAAGGTTCATTACAACCCCTCCACTCCAACATTTTCCACCCAAGTGCTATTTTTTTAATGTGAATTGGTGAAGTCGACAACTAGACTAGGCTTGTACTTGTGTGACACAGGTTTGATTCTGACTACTACCACTATAAATTCTAGGCATACCAACATGGCCCCTTGTGCAACACATGGGGTTGGTTGGGGGTTTGAACTAGCAATGTCACAAGGAGTGCCTTTAAAATACACTCTATTTCCAATTGATCTACACCCTAGGGGAAATGCTTGTGAAAATTATTGATAACAACGTTAATGACACATTTATTAACCAACATTAAATATGGGACCATAAAGTGTCACCCATGGGTGTGCATAATTGAGAGGGGGGGGTGTGACAAACCATATTAAGTTTTTTGTTGTTTATTTTTTTATATTTTTACATTCCTCTCTAAAAGATATTTATAATTTTTTTTGTGATCTTAAAAGTAAAAAGCAACACTCGTATACCACAAACAAAAAAAAAAGTTACATTAAACATGCATAAAAAAATCTACTTATAACATTACATATAAAGATATTTAAACATTTTCTTTTAAATATTAAATATTTTTAAAATTCTATAAATACATTTATAGAGTATGGTAAAAGGAAAGGACATGAATCCTACTTGAAAGAGATAATATCAATGGATCCATTGATCCTATATTATTTATCATTTATAACATGCATTACTTCGCTACTAAAGATAAGACCAAAAACAATTGCTTCTAACTTCTATCACCTCATAGATATGTTATTCAATTAAAGGAGATAAAAAGGATAATACATTTTTGCATATAAACAATTACTAGCATATGCATCTTTAACTAGATCTCCTGAATGTGAAGCTTATAGAGTGGTTTATGTTTTTTATTTTTTATTTCCTTGTATGTTAAAGGGACCCCAAAATCTAATTCTTTAATTTTATCTCTATGAAGATAGCTCAATAGGCAATTTCCATTTTATGAATTATTATGTAAACCATGAGATTCAAGGTTCAAGTCCCCCATGGGTCAAGCTAACAAAACAAAAGTCTCCCCGAGGGATGAATGAGTGGTTGGCACAATAGGATGTTATCCTCTCCACCCGGTTTCAAATCCCACAGGGGGCATCTTTGGCCCGTTGTGATAAGGCTCAAGGAATAGCTCCCCCAACCTCGTGATGTCTCGACTCTTGCTAAGTCATAAATTTTGGGTCTATCTGGCTTTATGGGCTATTGGATATATTCTTGGTGTTATAATGACATTTTTGATATACATACATACATACATACATACATACATATACATATACATATACATATACATATACATATACATATAGGTGTAGACCAATTAGTTTGTGGGGTTTAGTCCCCACTAGGTCATAAGTTAAAATCTCATGGTGAAGGGTTGAGGATGGGAGCCACCCTCAGGGGAATTAAACTATCCTAAGGGGTGTCCAAACTCGACTGAGCTTCGGACAATCTTTGTGATAAAATCTCATTGGTGGGTAGATCATTCTTCCATCCAAAATTGGGGTTGGCTTCAGCGTAGGCTCAACTTAGTTTGATCTCTCTCTCTCTCTCTCTCTCTCTCTCTCTCTATATACTATCATATATATAATATATATATATATAATTGACATGTTGCTTGGTGGAAGGTGGCATAGAGTTTTGAAACTAGGGATACTTGTTTAAATCACATGGTCTCTCCTTTTGCTACCTTATGGTTAAATACTCAATTTAATATATTTTAGAAGTTATTACATAAGTAGTTGACAATCAATTAATTAATTTGTATGTTGGCCCTTCTCTCACCCCTCATTGGAAAGAAATACAATTTACAAACTCGTTTATGAATTTTTATGTTAATTGTTATTTTGTATTTAATTGCAGTGAGAGGAGCTCTCTAGCCTAGTATGGAAGAGATGTTCTAATGTCTTGTTATGTAAATGTTTTGATTATGTCCAATAAAAATAGAATAAAAATAAAAAATTCAAATTCAAATTATTTAAAATAAAATTGAAACTATAAAATTATAAAAATCTAATGCTTATAAATATTGTTATTGTAGTTTAGGTAAAATTGATGTGATAGAGTCAATTTACTGTTGTCGGTTTTTGGGCTCAAGGTTTTGGCCACCCATGGTTTCGCAAACATTCCTCAAATTTTGCACTCAAAAGGAGATGCACCTCTTACAGCTTTGATTACCCGCTTTGACACTCAATAATCGAGAGTAAGATGGATCCTAGGCTAGTTTATTTTTAATTTGTTCCTTCTTATCATTTCCTCTTGTTTAATTATAAATATTTCAAACTTTATTTTGCACTGTTTTTTAATTGATTTTTATATCATTATCTTTATCTTACTTTATTATTTTAATTTTAATTGTTAATATATATTTGTATGCTATGCATACAACAAATAAAAAGAAATTAGTGTGTATTAAAATAAACCCTTAAATAAAGAATTCAGTTATTTATTATTTTATTTTGTATTTTCTAATGTATTTGTTAGCTATGTAAAAAAATTCAAATACACCCTATTCGATTTTTTTTTTCTTTCAAAAAACAAGTTATCAACCAACTTTGCTTTTTTTATCCAAAAAAATAATTTAATAATTAAATGTTGTAAAGGTATCAACTAAGAGTAAAAAATTTGAAATTTTGACCATTAATCATATAAAACTTACAAGGCAACCACACTGAAGTGACAAGTCATTTTCTTATTTATACAAGGGTGATAACTGCATAGTAACATAGTCCCTGCCTCTTTTAATAGTTATTGATATGTTGATGCTATTAAGCATTAAATAAATTATGAGGTATAAGATGGGCCTCCTAAGGAATATTATAAAATAATAATGGAAATAATAAAATAATATTAGGTTACATCAAAATTAGAAGGAAAAAAACTATTTTTTAACTCCTATTTTGAACTTATCTCCCTATGTTTTTATTGAAATTTCGAGAGGAAGAACTCGTTGGACACATAATTTAATTCCTCATCCAAGGAGTACCAATGTTGCATACATTTGATGGATCTTGTGTTATGCAACCAACTCACAAAATAGAAGAAAGAGATAGATCAACGACTTCAAAAGTAGCCTCTTCAAGGGGGCAACTTCCTTTACATTACACAAATGAACAATTCTTGGATGATACAAATGAAAAGAACTCCTTTATTTATATAGGAGTCTAAGGGATCACAATATAATTAGAGTCGACATAACAATAATAATGTAAGGGCTCAACAATAACAATAGTGGGCTTCTATGGGGCACAATAATAACAATACGGGGCTACAATGACAATAATAATAAGGGAATACACTAGTATTATAGGGAAATAACATGCCCCTCTCCTTCAAAAAGGTTTTTTCCTCAACACTTGAGCAGTTTTGGATGCTTCTGTATAAAATTCTCATTCTCCCATGTGGAATCTTCAGCGGATAAGTTCTTCCACTTGATGAGATACTTTGAAATTGATCAATTTCGTAGATGTCAAGTTCTTGTTTTTGTGACTCCTTCAGGTTCCACTATGATTTTCCTTCCTCGTCAAGTTCTAGCAATATTATTTGAGCTGGGAGCTTATCACCTATAACTTTCTTTAAGCATGAACATGGAAAACTAGGTGCACTCGGGAAGATGCAGGAAGCTCAAATTTGTATGCCATAGTATCAATCTTTTGCAACACCTTGTACGGACCATAATACTTTGGTGATAATTTATTATCCTTCTTAGCTTGCTTGAGGGGAATTTGTTTGTATGGTTGTATTCGTAGAAATACACAGTCACCTGCATCAAAATTTCTTTTGCTGCGATACTGATCTACCTGCTGTTTCATTCTATTATGTACCAACTTGAGGTTATCCTTTAAGAGTTGGAGAACTTGATGTTGATGCTTGATGTGATATTCCACTTCTTGAACCTTAGAATTTCCTCTTAAATACAATGTGATGAACGATGGATGATATCCATAAAGTTCCATAAATGGGGTCATTTTTGCTGCAGTATGGAAGGAAGTGTTATACAAACATTCAACCAGAGGCAACCATTTTACCCATTGTGTCTGTTTATCTGGTACAAAGCAACGAAGATATCCCTCCAAAAATTTGTTCACTATCTCAGTTTTCCCATTAGATTGAGGATGATAAGATGAGCTATGAGCTAACTGAGTACCTAGACAAGAAAATAATTCTATCCAAAAATTTCCAATGAAAATGGGATCTCTGTCGCTTACAATAATCTTTGGGTTTCCATGTAGCTTTTGAATTGTTTCCATAAATGCAATAGCAACTATACCAACTATAAATGGATGAGATAATTCACAAAAGTGTGCATACTTGGTAATTCTATCAACTACCACCATGATGACACTCTTTCCTTCAGACTTGGGTAAACCTATGATAAAATCCATTGAAGCCTCCTCCCAATGTTGAATTGGAGTGGATAAAGGTTGTAATAGACCTGGGGTCTTAATTGTCTCAACTTTATTTTGTTGGAAAACCAAACATTCTGCCACAAAATTTTGAATATCAGATTTAAGGCCATCCCAAAAAAATTCCCTCTTAACCCTATGGTAAGTTTTTAAAAATATCGAGTGCCCTCCTAAGGGAGAGGTGTGCAATTCTAGAAGAATATTTTGTTTGAGTTGGGAATTCTTACAGAGGTATAAACTATATTTGTACCATAACGAATCATTTTTTGAGCTAAATGTATTAGATGTACTGGGATCTTGATGCAACTTTTGAATCAATTCCCACACTTCAACGTCATTCTTCCATTCATCCCTTGCTTTATTTATCCAATCTGGTTGGATAATAGAAATAGCACAAAGAAATGCTTCTACATCCTCATCCTTTCTTGAGAGTGCATCTGCAACAATATTTTTCTTCCCTTTTTTTGTAGATGATTTCAAGGTCATAACCCAACATCTTTGTGACCCATTTTTGATTCTCTTCTGAATATAATATTTGTTCTAAAAATTATTTAAGACTATCATGCTCTGTTTTTACCTTGAAGTGTCTTCTCATTAGGTAAGGTCGCCATTTCTTAAATGCATGTAGCATTGCCAACATTTCCTTCTCATAAATAGATTTGTCTAAATACTTTCCTTTGATTGGACGACTTCCAAAAGCAATGGGTCTTGCTTCTTGCATTAAAACAACACCAATTCCATTTCCTGAGGCATCACATTCCACAATAAAGGTTTTTGTCAAGTCTGGCATAACTAAGACTAATGCTTGGCACATTTCCTCTTTAAGATGTTCAAAGGAATTTGTTGCTTCTGGAGTCCAATAAAATTCTTCTTTATTCAGTAATGTTGTTAGAGATGCTTCTATTCTCCCATAATTCTTAACAAACTTGCGATAATATCCTATCAACCCAAGAAATCCTCGCATATGCTTTATGGATGTGGGGATTTTACATTCCTTAATGGATTTAATTTTTCTAGGGTCTACCTTAACACCTTCATGAGATACAAGATGACCCAAATATTCCACCTCTTGTACTCCAAAGAAACATTTGGAGGTTTTTTCATATAATTGTTTCTCCTCCAATAGTTGGAGCAGCCTGTCAACATGTTGAACATGATCCTTCCAAGACTTGCTGTAGATTAGTATATCATCAAAAAATACTAAAACAAATTTTCTAAGAAAGGGTTTGAAAATGGAATTCATCAAACTTTGAAATGTAGAAGGTGCATTGGTAAGGCCAAAATGCATGACCAAAAATTCATAATGACCCTCATGAGTTCTAAATGTTGTTTTTGGAATGTCTTTAGTATTCATTTTGATTTGATGATATATTGAACGAAGATCCACTTGGTGAAGTAAATTGCTCCACGAAATTCATCCAATAATTCATCAATGATAGGAATGGGAAATTTATCTTTAATAGTGAGCTTGTTGAGCTCCGTATAGTCTAGACACATGTGCCATGATCCATCCTTCTTGTGCACAAATACTACTAGAACAAAGAAAGAACTTTGACTAGGTTGAATTATACCAGCCTCTAGCATTTTTGCAACCATACATTCAATTTCACTCTTTTGGGCATAGGGATATCTGTAAGGCTTGATGTTTGGAGGAACACTTCCTGGAATCAAATGAATAACATAAGCAAGATCCCAAATAGTTGGGAGACATTTGGGAGTCTCAAATATCTTGGAATGATTGTCGAAGACTTTTTGGAGATTTGGAGAAATAGAGGATTTCGATGTGGGAACCTCTAGTGAACATAATTGTGCAATTACACCTCATTGTTATTTATTTAGAAGCTTTCTCATGCCGTTAGAGCTGATTATCTTTCTCGGTTTCCCTGTGATATCCCTTCATTCAAGTTCCTTTCATTCTGATTTTTTTTTTTTTATGAAACGTTCTTCAAAATTAAAAGCTATCACACCCAAATATTGTAGCCATTGGAATCCTAATACAACCTCAGCACCACCCATTGGAATGGAAAGCATTGGAATATTCAATACATATTCTCCCATGGATAGCTTGATATTATGGCACTTTCTAGAGAAATTTATGTTCCTCCATTGCAAACATCACTTGACACTCCTGGTGCTGGATATAGGAAGTAATTCAATTCCTTGGCTATCTTACAATGAATAAAATTATGGGTACTACCTGAATCAATCACACTATTACCTTTTTCTTCTTGATATGTCCTTCTATCTTGAGAGTTTGAGGAGTGGTAATTCTGGCCAATGCATTACAATATATGGTCGGATTCATTTCTTCTTTCTCTAGGTTTGTTCCTAGTGTATATCCTCTTCTTTTGATGTTTCTTGTTCCTTTTCTTCCTCCTCTTCACAATCTATGTAAAATAATTTCTTTTTAGCACACTTATGGCCTTTAGTGTATTTGTTATCACAACTATAACAAAGCCCTTTTCCTCTTTTTTCTTCTAATTTTTGTGGTGTCAACCTTGTATATTGTGGAAGGCTAGGGGCAACAACACTTCCATCTTTATAGTTGTGAGTGGTAGGCTTCCTTGTTACCATAATTTTTCTTTCAATTTGTCTTGCGAACCTGAATTCCTTCTCCAATGAAGCAGGTTCCCAAAGGCGAACCTCATGTTGGATGTTATCCTTTAAAGTCCATATGAACACATCAATCCTATGCTCATCTGGAATATATTTTACCCTTATATTCAATTTTTATAAGTCCTCAATGTGCTCCACCATTCAACCCTTTTGTTTGAGATTTATCAATTAGCTAAAAAAAGTGTTGCTTTTTGTATCATCATAATGTGTTATCATTTCTTTCGTAAAAATTGACCAAGAGACAATTTTTTTACGAGAGAAAAGCCATCGATACCATACAAAATGATTGGGTTCCAAATATAAAGTTGTAGTGCGTACCTTTTGTGTGTTTTGCACATTATGGAGATCAAGATATTGCTCCATCTATACTATCCATGTTACAGGATCCTTGCCATCAAACTTCCTCATATCGATCTTTGGAACATGGTGGGTCCTCAATCCAATGTTAGAATCTACGAAATCATGATTAAAATTTCTTTTGTTCACATCATGAGTTTCCTTTACTACGCTTTCACCATCAGCAAGCATTTATTGTAGCAACTTTGTCAAGTATATCTTCAAATCTTCCATGATGCCTTTAAGTTTTGCTTCTACACCATCCATCTTAGCTTCCATGCCATCCATCTTAGCTTACATTCCATTCTTTAAACCATCCATCTTAGCTTCAATTACTTTTTTTGAGAGCAAGATTTGTTGCACTTGGTCTCATAATTTTGATATATCATGTTGCATTTCTTCCTCTTCTTCATGTGTCATAGTAGAGATTTCGAGTTTCTTACTAGGTGTTTCCATTTTCTTTCTTCAGGTCATAAATGAATGAGAATTATGCTTCACAATTCCCTTTGAATCACTCCAAACTACTTTCTCAAACAAAACTTATGCAAATTTTAAAAACACTACACACTTTTTATTTTTATTTTTTTTATTTGCTTGTATGAGCTCGATCTTGAAACAACTGTAACTCTGTAATTTCAGATCTCCAAAGTTCTAAAATTTTTGACTGTGATAGACCTATGAGTCCTCTTTCCAACCCCACAAGTCTGACTGTGATTGGGTTCTCCAAGAAAGATTTATGCCCAATCTCCCATGATGACCTGATTATAAACTCATTTAGTAGATCGAACTTGTATGACGTGCCACGTGTCACAGTTTTGACCTTTGGCCCTAAAAACGATATCCAACAAACTACCATCCATCCTATTTCTTCCAGTTCTTACAAAATTTGAATCTGATTCTCAGAGAGAAACTTATGATGCTTTTCCCAATGTGATCTGTTTGAGATCTAATTCGGGACCCTGTTTGAAGCAACGAAACCCTATAATCCAAAGCTCTGATACCAATTGTTATGCAACCAGCTCACAAAATAGAAGAAATAGATAGATCAAAGACTTCAAAAGTAGTCTCTTCCAGGGGTAAACATCCTTTACATTACACAAATGAACAATTCTTGGATGATACAAATGAAAATATCTCCTTTTTATATATAGGAGTCTAAGGGGTCACAATATAATCAGAGCCAACATAACAATAATAATGTAAGGGCACAACAATAACAATAGTGGGATTCTATGGGAAACAATAATAACAATATGGGGATAACATGGGCACAACAATAAAAATAAGTGTCCACAATGACAATACTAGTAAGGGAATACACTAGTATTACAAGGACCTAACATCTTGCAACACGAAAAATGAGAAATACATGAAAAATGTGATTCACGTTTTCATGTATTTATCATTTTTGTTTATCAGGATCCATCAAAAGTATGAAAAATGGGTACTCCTTGGATGAAGAATTAAATTATGCATCCAATGATTTCTCCCGCTTGAAATTCGAGTAAAACCATAGGGAGATAAGTTGAAAAAGAATTTTTTTTAATATTTTAATTTTTTTAATCTTTTTACTTTTTTACTCCAAAAATGGTGAATCATCCCCCATGGTTTGTTAGGATATTCCGACACATAGGAAATAGTTAAGTATAACTTGGTCTAGTATAGATTTAGGTAAAGTGTGTTTCTTTACTATGTACATTTCTAACTTACAATCCGATGGTCACGATATGTAGTGATCCGACAGTTCATTCTCTCCTTGGTATTACCGACACTTGATTCGTGGCTTAACACCTGATTGGTCCATGATTTCGATTTAAAGCGCATGGAGGGTCATTTGTAGGTTAACTGTTCACGAGAGAAGCTTATGTAAATTTTCATTCTTTTATTAATAAATTTCCTGAAGTGGCCGCGTTGGCTCAGGCCGTGGACTGTTTCCCTCTTTGAAGGTTTTAACCACGTCAAAAATATTGGTGTATTGATCTGTGATCTGTTTGTGAGTGGTGTCCTTTGGTGTTCTGTATGAGGAGCTTACCTTGTAAATTCCTACATGGTATCAGAGCTATTTGAGGGCCGCGTCCGTTGGTGATCCAAATCTGAAGCCGGTAGAACTGCATCCGACTGCTATCTCCTAGATCTGCTGTTTCAGACTGCTTTCGGGCCGAGAGGAATACTCTGTTATTTTAGGAGCATCTGTTCCAATGAGGAACCCCTTTCGTTTCACGCAAAAAGGTTTCTGGTAGCCCTGCTACGTCATTTTTAAGATCTGGAGGTATACAGTGTTTGTTTTGCAGTTTCTAGTTATTTTTCTCTCTGTTTATTATTTCAGTTTATTTAGCTTCTTTTTTATTACCGGATCTATGCCTTTCATTTTTGTGTATGCTCTTTGCCCTGCGACTCTGTGCGATCTGGGCAAATCAGAAACAGAAAGGAAGGATTTTTCTAATGCATATGCGCTTTTCCGCTGCGTCTTAGTGTGATCTCGGAAAATCAGAAACATTGAGGAAAATATTTAGTTTCCGGGTAAAGCTAACTTTAAGCAGTAAGGTTTGTTTTTTTTTTTGCATGTTCGTGTTGAGTTTTGTGTTTTTGTTTTGTAGGGAGAAAAAGAGCTTTCTCAAGCAAGCATGCAATCCAAAGCTTCAGTTACCAAAAAAAAACAAAGCCCCCCCCTCTCTCTCTCAAATTTTTTGTTTAGCTCACTTGGTTCAAAGCTAATTTATGAGAGTAGAGGTCTTGGGTTCAAATCTCCTTTTTGTTGGAAAAGGGGCATTTTTTTCATTTCCGCACATTCCCGGACTTCGTCGGCGCCTTCATCAACTTGTTTTTAAAAAGCCATAACTTCTTTATCCAGAAGCCATTTTTAGTGCCGTTTTTTTTGAACCAGCCTATTTTTTCGAGATCTTTCCATTGGAACACTTAGTTTCAGCATATATAGCTTCAGTTTTTGTTAAAATGGAAATTCCATGCCAAATTATTCTTGACAGCACCAACTACTTCCAATGGTGGTCCTACATTGTGGATTTACTTAGAAGTAAAGGTCTTTACAGAATAGCCTCAGGACAAGAAACCAAATCGAAAGATGAAGATAAGGCAGCTAAATGTGAAAATAGGCAAGATCAAGCACGTGGGTTGATAGGGATGTCTATTTCTCTAGATCTTAGATTCCATATTGCAGAACTTGATACTCCTGATAAAGCAATGGAGCAGCTTACTAA
>APFE031451819.1:4018-46857 GCA_000404065.3 Pinus taeda | reverse complement strand
CGAGCCTAGTTCGGCGAATGTGCCACCTCTCTCTATCTCTTCTACTTTTGAACATATTTCTTCTTCAGATGATGAAAGTGAGGATGACAATCCTCCCCCACCTTCTCAGGATCCTCCTTCAGCTCCTTCACTTCTAAAATGGGTCCGTGCTACTTGGGATGCCACAGGTGATCTTGCCGGTGATCCTACAGATCAGTGTCATACACATTCTCAGTTCGAAAGAGCCTCTTCTTTACTGGTTCAAGTCTTAGCAAATTATGATCCTGACACCTTTCCAGAAGCTTCAGGCCATCCAGATTGGGACGCAACTATGAATGAAGAATATCGTTCATTATTAGCAAACGATACATGGGATCTTGTTCCTCTACCAAAGGGATGAAAACTTGTTAGATGCAAATGGGTTTACAGAACGAAGTATGGACCAGATGGGAAAGTTGATAAACATAAAGCTCATCTTGTTGCTAAGGGCTTTTCACAAGTTGAAGGCATTGAATAACTGAAACCTTCTCCCTGTTTCCGCAAAATGAACTCTATCCGCCTTGTTCTTTCCCTTGCCGCCTCTTTCAAAATGGGAAGTCATCAAACATGGATGTTAAATCCCCTTCTTGCATGGGGAAATTGCATGAAGAAATCTATAGGAACAACCTATTGGGTTTATAACCAAACAGACTCCAGTCTTATATGCTTAAGAAAATCCCTTTTATGGTCTCAACGCCTCCTCGGGCTTTCGGTTGCCAAAAATTAGATAGCTTCTCTTTACAGAATCTGGACTGTTCTAGGTGTCCATTTTGAACAATACTGTCTACACCAAGACAAGTGGGCAGTTCTCTTATCATTCTTTGTTCTTTATGTTGATGAATCTATCCTCACTGGTAGTGATCCAACCTATCACCATGTGAAGTCCAGCCTTAAAAAATAACGTTTGAAATGACAGACTTAGGACACTTACATTATTTTCTCGGTCTTCAAGTCTTGCAATCCAAGGAAGGTATTTCCCTCTCTCAATCCAAGTATGCCTATGATCTTCTACGCCATTTTCACATGGAAGATTGTAAGCCAACTCCTTCTCCCTTCCAGTCTGGAGTCAAATTTTCAGTCACTTGTACTTCCCCAGAATTTGATGCTACCTTATACCATCAAATTGTAGGGAAACTTTTGTATCTAACCCATACATGTCCTGACCTTTCCTTTGTTGTTGGCCTTGTTGGTCAGTTTATGCAAACCCCACGTAAAAGTCATTGGAAAGCAACTAAAAGAATACTTTTTTATGTTTGAGGTACAGTTCAGTTTGGAATTCATTATAGTGCCGAAGCATCTCCTCTATTGGTTGGTTTCACTGATTCTAATTGGGCTAGTGACCCTGATGATCGGAAGTCTACTGCCGGTTATGTGTTCACTCTTGGTTTAGGACCTATTACATGGGCTTGAAAGAAACAAGGTGCCATTTCTCTTTCTTCAGCAGAAGTAGAATATCATGGTGCCGTAGAAGCCAGTAAGGAAGCCTTGTGGCTTCGTCAGATCCTATCAAAGTTTGGCTTTCAGCAGCAGCATCCGACTACACTTTGGTGTGACAGTCAAAGTGCCATTCAACTATGCAAAGATCCCGTCCAACATCAGCGTAAAAAACACATTGAAATACACATGCACTTCATCAGAAAGCTCATTCATGACCATGTTCTTGAAGTGCAATATTGTTCAACAGATGATCAAGTTGCAGACATCTTTACAAAGGTTCTCATAGAAGCGAAGTTTACTAAACTTCGATTTATGGTTGGAGTTCAGGAAGTTGTCACTAAGGGGGGATAGGCTCTAGTGCCTCCTTCCTTCTCTTATTGTGTCATATTTGTAAATCCTTCAATCCTATCCCAAGTTGTTCTTAAGGGGGGATGTTAGGATATTCCGACACGTAGGAATAGTTAAGTATAACTTGGTCTAGTATAGAGTTAGGTAAAGTGTGTTTTCTTTACTATGTACATTTGTAACTTACAATCCGACGGTCACGATATGTAGTGATCCGACGGTTCATTCTCTCCTCGGTATTACCGACACTTGATCCGTGGCTTAACACCCGATTGGGGTCCATGATTTCTATTTAAAGCACATGGAGGCATTTGTGGTTAATTGTTCACGAGGGAAGCTAGTTAAATTTCATTCTTTATAATAATTGCCTGAAGTGGCCGCATTGGCTTAGGCCGTGGACTGTTTCCCTCTTTGAGGGTTTTAACCACGTCAAAAATACTGGTGTATTGATCTGTGATCTGTTTATGAGCAGTGTCCTTTGGTGTTCTGTCTGAGGAACTGACCCTATAAATTCCTACATGGTTGACATCATCATCTTGAATCCTATTGGTTCTTATAAATTTGATTTTGGTTGTACATTTTTGTTTTGAGACCCATTTTAGACCTCAAAATTTCTCTAATGGCAGCGCGGGGTCCACGTCTTGTACTTATGAAATTTTCTTTTTGTACATGGAAACACCTATTATTTATGTAATTTCCTACAATGGATACTGGTTGCAGAGCACTTTGCACCTTCTTGATTTGTTTACAACTAGTAAATGATGTCCTAATTACAAGTTTATTTGCCAAAAAAAATCGAAATAACTAGGGTCCACATCTTGTCCTTATGAAAATGACCTTTTGTATGTGGCAGTACGTCCTGTTTTTGCAATCTTCCCTAACTAATACTAGCTGTGGAGCACTTTTCACCTTATTGATTTGTTTAAAACTAGTAAATTATGTCGTGATTACGCATCGATTCGCTAAAATATCTCTAAAAGACTTACATTCACCTATAGGGGAACTTCTCTTAATTGTAGGATTGAGCCTTAATTAAATTTTTAATATGTGCTAATCCGCCCTGAGGGAGTTTGATTGATTTTATGTGACATTTTGCCAAAAAATTACCACAGAATGGGGCAGTGTGCAAAAAAAGTGTTTGGAGGTGTAGAAGTGGGGTAATAAAGGTTCCTATGCACATTTTGCAATCTGCTACAATGGATACTAGTTGTAGATCCCTTTGCACCTTCTTGATTTGTTTACAACTAATAATCATTGCATAATGCTTAAGAGTAAATGTTATTAAGCGAACGATGTTTTTGATTATGCTTTAATTTGTCAAATACATGTAAAAAAGACTTACATTTACCAATAGGGAAGATTTTTTTAATCGTAGGATTAAGCCTTAATTAATTTTTTAATATCTGCTAATCCACATTGTGGGGGGTTGATATTTGAGGATGGGGGAAATTGTGTAGAGGTGTGGAAGTGAGAGAATAAATGTTCTTCCACACATATTTCTCTTCCACACATCCTTCCAATCTACTATGATCGATACTGGTTACAAAGCCCTCTTCACCTTCTTGATTTGTTTACAACTAGTAAATGCTATTAAGCACTCAAATTATGTATTGATTATGCATCGATTCGCCGAATAAATGCCAAAAAGACTATTTATAATATGGATGGATATAACCTTGTTGATTTGTTTAAAACTAGTAATCATTACACAATGTGTAAAACTAAATGCTATTAAGCAATCAAACGATGTCCTGATCGTGAGTTGATTCACCTAATAAATTTCAAAAAGACTTATGTTTACTAGGAGAAGAGATTTTGTTAATTGTAGGATTAAGCCTTAATTAATTATTTAATATGCTATTAAACACTTGAACAATGTCTTGATTACGTGTCAATTCATTGAGTAAATGTCGAAAATACTTACACTTATCGACAAGGAAGCTTGTGTTAATCTTAGGATTAAGTCTTAATTATTTTTTTATTATATGCTAATCCATGACGCGCGAGTTTTATTGAGTCTATGTAACATTTTTCCAAAACATTTGCATAATGATGCAGTATATGTAGGTGTGGAAGTGAGGGAATAAAGGTTCTCCCACTCATATCCCTCTTTTGCAGATCCTTTCAATCTTCTATGACGGATACTAGC
Organism: Pinus taeda; assembly: GCA_000404065.3. NCBI lineage: Eukaryota > Viridiplantae > Streptophyta > Pinopsida > Pinales > Pinaceae > Pinus > Pinus taeda. The sequence goes on along the minus strand of APFE031451819.1, from coordinate 42,908 downwards.
TACATAGCCCTCTACACATTCTTGATTTGTTTACAAATATTAAATGCTATTAAGCACTTGAACAATGTCCTGCTTACGCATCGATTCGTGGAATAAATGCTAAAAATAATATTTTATAATATGGATGGATACAACCTTCTTGATTTGTTTAAAACCAGTTATCACTACACATAAAAGCAAAGATGTGCGCGAATAAAGTTTCTCCCATACATACCCCTCTTCCATATATATATTTACGCACTTGCATATTTTCTTAAAAACATTGTCAATATTCTATTGCTCCAAATATAAACCTGTAACATTTAACCTTTAATAATAAAACACATATTTTGAACCAATAAACTCAAATGCACTTCCTCTGTATATATGAAAAATTATTTTGCTTATCCAAATTTAAACTTAAATGAAATACAAATAATACAAATCATTTAAATTTTTGGAAACATATTACAATATACAAAATTAAAAGGGTAATTCATTTGGTGTGAAGAGGCATCCATTGAATTTCTATTCTGCAGTGTAATTGCATAACGCATTGCTTCAACTTCAATTAGATTTTGATATATATAACAATAATTAGAGTTCTGCTTGTTATTCATCATTCCACCAGAGTAATCAATAAAGGATATGCTTATCATAGTTCTAGGAATATGTAGGACTGAGACTTTGGAAGGAATATATTCTTTAAGTTTGTATTGATAACTCGTTGAAAATAAATCCTCTTCCTTCACATGAAACAATAAATTTTATTCCATAATCCAATCATATGAATGCATTTTGTGTTTTTATAGTCTCTAGACTAGTTTTTTTTTTTAATGTTTAGACACTCTAAATAACCTTTATAATACTAGTAAAAATATTGACAATATCGGTAAGAACAATTACTAAAATTTGTAGATATGATGGTATATTTCCAATTTCATTAGTTGCAAAGTATGAAATAATGGAAAAAATACCATGTAAATAATACAAATAATAGTTACAATTATACATAATGTTTCTCAACTATGACGCTTCTCCATTCAACATCTGGGTATCCCAACAAAGCCACCTACAATCTATATATTTAGAATGAAACTTACTTCTCTTTTATCTATGTAATAGAAAGAAGAAAAGAAAAGAAAATTAAAACTAAAATATAGAACTAAAAAAATATCATTCTAAATTTGCTAATTATTTCACATAAAAAAAGTAATTATGCATTATTCCTCTTATAGCAAATAACTATTCATTCTTTTACTTTAAAATCAGAAATTAACCCCCCGATGGGGTTGAATTTTGAGACATATAATGGGTTGGGAGGCTGATCCCGTCAAGTCATAAAGCGGGATAAATGAATTAAAACTTATTTTGTCAGTCCAGGTAGGTAAAACTCGAGGTGAAACACAATATGTGTGAACTAGTTCTTACTATTTTCCTATGCAAAACCAATCATAACGCATGTACAAGTAGGTCCTAGAGTTGTTTCAACTTACATTGATTTTCAGATTCTCAAATTCAATTCTGATTTGTTGACGAAAAGTTTACAGATCTGCAAGATGCATCGCACTTTCTCACCAGATACTCTGTGTGAATTCTTTGTTGGTCAAAATCAACTAAAACTGTACTGAAAATGACTTTAAATGGAATCAATGTTCTAGGTTGTGTAAGAAAAATCCATTAAAAAATAATAGCGATTCTTTTATTCTAAAATACAAACTAAATCACTCTTCTAACTATTACTTTTAGGCATAATATAAATCTAATTGTTATAATAGTTTGAAGTATTAGCATTTTAGATAAAATTTAAGAAATTAATCTAATACGATTACTTTAAGAAAATAGAGTATGTATTTACAAAAAATTGTAGAGCCTTGTATGATTACAAGATCATTACATGAATTCTATTTTTTATTACAAGAATACCTGTGTGATTACATGATCACTACAGGAAATTGAATAATTATTATAGGATTTTATGTGTGATTACAGGATCACTACAGGAAGCTCCGACACACGATTACAAGAATTCTTGTGTGATTGCAGGATCACAACAACCAATTTTGACATACATTTACAAGAATTTTAAGTAATTGCACGAAAAAAAGAGCACAATTATTTCTTAAGAACATCATAAGGATTATGAACAAAATCACACCAACCATATCAAAACTTAAGAAATCACATAATAAAAACATAAGAAACACGTACTAGGGGGCCCTCCTAGTCTATGTTGCTATTAAAGCTACAACAAGCTACTACAAATTATATAACAACTTACATAAATCCTTCTTATATTACTGAAAAACTAGAATTTCAATACAAAGGTGTATGTATGTATTAAAATTATCTTTCTCTCCAAACTATATCTTTTCCACCTATCTACTTTTATACAAAATACCAATACTTAATCAAGCTGCCCAAAAACAAGGTCAATTCATCGTTCCCATGCTAAAACTAAAATAATTCAATAGAAATATAATTATCTTCAATTCCATAATGCGTATTTTTTTTCTTGAGTTCTAGTGACTGCTCCTTAGCTCATTGGAGAAGAGTTGGGCAACCCCCAAGATATCCTGCATAACACACTGATTTGGTACGTCTTGCCATCTTTCCTTTGACTTCTAGAACAAATAGATATGGATCAATTTCCATGTGTTAGAATCATCCCTGTTGATGTGGAGCATTTTGGTGGTTAAATTCCCGTGTTGACAAGTTTGGACCTTTCAAATATATATATAATATATTATATATATATATATAATTTTTTTTTTAACATCATCGGTTGCTATATTTATTTTCGAAAAAAGAGGAAGATGGAAGCTGTTCCTCTGTAGTACATAATTATTCGCCGAGTGAAGCTAGGAAGGGAGGAATTACAACAATAGGATCCTCCAGGTTCCCGCCACTTGGGCTTTGAAATGAAATTTAAACTGGAATATATCCTGACAAATTGGAACACTAAGAGACGACATTTGCAAATCATTATCTATATAAAATGAAGAGGGTGATAAGCCTGACTATAGGATGAAAAGGAGCCTGATTTTCTAGTTTGAAGCGCCTTGCTGTTCCGCTCCAAAGGATGAAGAGAAGTATGATATCTTTGCCTGTAGCACTTGTCTGGACCGCAATAAAGGAATAGCTGAAAACAGGTCCTAATAAAAGAAGGGCGGGAACGTTGTCATGGGCCTTTGATCATTGAGCGATATCTCTGCTTGAGGCTCTTGTCTGGACCGGGTTAGTGAACCAGTTGATAACAAATCCTTATAAAGGGAGGGCGAGAGCGTTGTCATGAGGCTCTGATTATTGAGCGGTGCTAGAGGAATGTGCTGCCTGTAGGGAGGATCGAAGAACATGGGGCGCCCAAAAGATCTAGGGGAGAGGGAATCACGGGTTCTAAGAGCAAGACAGACCCACAGGGACAGGGAGTTCAGATGGATCAAAAGGGGAAGAGACAAATTCAAGGGAGAGAGGGAACTAAAGTAGGGGAGCAGGTGAGGGAGAGCATGATGCAAGAAAAAGGACAATCGATTGATAAATAACATTTGCAAATTAATTACCTGAATGCGCCCTGTCCCTTTTTCATTTTTGGTCATGGTGAAATAAATATGATTCATCATTTCTGCTGTCTTATTAGGACTTGTGAGCTTGTTGCATCTCTTAATGAGGGGGATCCTTTCCACAGTCATGGCAAATGATAATAGGTCTTTGCCTCGTTACAGACTAGACAACCCTGAGGTCTGGTGCATGCCTTATTGGCTTGTTTATTAGCATTTCTATTTAATTTGCGTAATATATGATAAAATTGCATATCCTCCATGTGTTCGACTAGACTATGGCAGCGACTTAATATCTCCTGGAGAAACACATTTGTGGGGTCTTTCCTTTGAACCATTGAGCTGATAATAACTGTTGAGTCTCTGAAGATGAAGGCTGCATTTATTCCAAGCTTCCCAAGCTGAATAAGACCTTGGTATAGAGCCAGTGCTTTTGCCCTATTGTTGGAGGTTTGACCAAGGCCCCAACCATATGATAAAATAGTGTCTCCATTAGCATTAAGAATCACTCCTCCAGCCCCTGCAACCCCAGGGTTTTATTTTGAAGCTCTATAAAAAAAAAAGACAATACCTGTTACAGTTTTGAATCCAAGCAACAAACTCATTTTCTTTAAGTCTGATTTTCCACTTGTGAGGGACAACATTTTGTTTGTTGTGAGTAGTGCTACCTAGCTGCTTGTTATTGTTTTTAATCAACAAGTGGCTAATAAAGCTCCGTTCTTCCACACTAAGGTCGGTGATGTCTACAACCTTATGGTTTTTAGCTGAGATAGTTTCAAGGGTGAGGCCCTTTACTTTGCTACATAAACTTCTGGCATTTGAACCCTTGCCCTTAAAAAATTTTCGATTGCGGGCCAACCAAATATTCCATAGCATGATGTAAGGCAAAATGTCCCATACCCTCTTTGCAATGTTATTCTTCCTTCGCTGCCAGGGGTAGTTATTTTTCCACTTATGCAAAATTTCTCCGATGCTATCTTGATTGGTCCATGGAATTTGGTTGTTCTGGGATAGGTTTCCCCAGCATTCAGTGGCGAAGGAGAAATCAATAAATAGGTGGTGGATGGATTCCTTAGCTGCCAAGCAGTTGGGATAGCGAGAGGGGCCGATAATTCCACGCTTTTGTAAATTTTCGGCAGTAAGAGTTTTCCATTTGAGAAGGGTCCATATAACAAATTTGATTTTTGGAAGGGCCTCAGACTTCCAAACAACCTTCCAATGATTCCAGATTGGCATAGGATGATTGCTATTACAGAGGAATTGATGGGCAACTTTAATGGTATACCTAGATCCAGAAGGATCCCAACTGAATCCTTCTATGGTATGCTTTTTGATAGAGGCTATATTATGCAAGTGAGATTGGAGAGCTGATAAACTATCTTTGAGATCAGTGGGTATAGGAGGGAAGGACCATCCAGACCATAGAAGGGATGAAGGATCCCATTGAGAAATCTGATCCAAATGGTAAATGCCAATTCTTTCAAGAAAGGAGAGGATGGGATTGACTCCATCTTGCATATTAATAGGATGTTGTCCCTTGATTTTGTCTGTTCCAATATTAATGCTTGCTCCTCCCTTAGGAATTTTGGAAGTGTTCTGGGCAATTATAGGAATAACTTTTTTGCATAAGTGCCAGATTTTGGTGGAGTCTCTGATAGGGATGTCTTGATCAAGGAGCTGATGCCTTGGAAAATTCAGATATTTAATTTCCAGTACCCTTTTCCACCATGCAGAAGGACCAGCTATGAATCTCCAAACCATTTTTCCTCCAAAGGCTAAGTTCAGATATCTTGGGGATTTGATGCCAAGGCCACCACAGTATTGGGGCTGAATTACTTGTTTCCAGCTGATCAAATTAAACTTCTTTTTGTCATGCTTCCCTCCTTGCCAGAAGAAATGGCGAAGGATGCCTTCCATTTTATGGTGGAAGGAGGTAGGCGCTTGGAGAAGAGTAAATTGATATAATGGCAGAGAGGACATACCAGATTTCAGAAGGGTGAGGCGACCAGCTGGGTTGAGCCATATTGAGCCCCATTGATTTACTTTCCTTTTCATCTTATCGATTATGGTGTCCCAAACTTCGGCCCTCAAAGGTCCTGCGCTTATAGGAATGCCCAAATATGAAAAGTGAGTCCAATCATAGTGGAAAGAAACCCCAAATGTTGCAGCAATATTGTGAAGGGCCTACGAATTTGTATTCCAACCATAGATACAACTTTTTTGCTGATTGACTAGACCACTAGAATAATCCATGAATTTGTCCAGGAGGACTTTGAACCTCCTGGATATTGTGATAGAGGCCCCCCCAATCAACAAGGTATCATTTGCAAATTGAGAATGATTTATATTCTTGACACCATTCCCAAATTTTATTCATGTTCTGAGACCAACCCTTCGATGGAAATCCAACGCTTTTCTAAATGATTCAGCCATTAAAATGAAGAGATAAGGTGAGAGAGGAAATCCTTGTCTTAGGCCACGAGAGGATTGAAAAGCTTCACTTGGTCTGCTATTAACAAGAGGGGTGATCCATGGCCCGAAGATGTAGGCTTTGATGAGGTTAAGGAAGCTTGCATCAAAACCCAACTTCTTCAGGACAACAAAGAGAAAGGAGTGCCTCACTCTGTCAAAGGCGTTGGCCAAATCAAGTTTGAGAACGAATCCTTTCTCCTTCCTGGATTGGCTCAAGTGAATAGCTTCTTGTGCTAGAAGAATGTAATCTGAAATATGGTGATTTGCTAAGAACCCCCCTTGATTTTCAGAAATGAGGGGAGGAAGGAAGGGTTTGAGGCGAGAGGCAATGATTTTGGAGAGGATTTTGTAGGAGGAATTACATAGGGAAATAGGGCGGAATCTGGAAAATGAAGAAGGCCGATTTTCTTTGGGTATGAGGGCCAGATGAGTGGCATTGGTGTACCCCCCTATTTTTCACTTCCGCTGGATCCACTTTAACATTTTTATCAGGTATTTTTTTATAATTCCCCAGAATGTTTGATAGAAACATATGGGAAAGCCATCAGGGCCTGGGGCTTTATCAGGCTGGAAGGCCCATATCGTTCCAACAAATTCTTCCTCATCGATCTCTCTGCTTAGATTGTCATTTACTTGCTTACTTATCCCTGCTGGCAGATGTTGCAATAACTCAGTGTAATCCTCATGGGCTTTAATTTCCGTTAGAAAGTCCTTGAAGTGATCAATTGGTTCCCTCCGGATGGCATCTTGGCTTACCTGCCTGTTACCTACAACATCTATTATGGAGCTAACACTGTTCGTTACCTTTCTGGCTGTTGTTTGTTTATGAAAAAAAGTTGAGTTTATGTCTCCTCCCTGCAGCCACAATTGCCTCCATTTTAGCTCCTCTTCTCTCTTAACTTGGCACAGTTCTGAATAGAGATCACTTTCCTGTTGTTTTCTTTCTTGGGTGAGACCAAATTCCTCAATCACTCTTTGCGTGCTATTGAGGTTATTTTTGATCTCCTTTTTTACCTCTTCAGGCTCTTTGTAGCTTGATTTGGCCCAATTTTTAATAGCCTGTTTGGTTTTTTTGAGTTTGGTCTCCCATATGAATCTAGGGGACCCCTTGACATGCTGTCTCCAAGTAGTGAGGATGATTTTAGCCACTGCTTGGTTGTCGTTCCATAGGGAGCTATAACAGAAGGGGATAGGCCCGAGATTACTGTGCTTATCCAGCGTCAGCGTGACAGGGAAATGGTCTGAGACAGGACAAGTTAAGATGCTGGCGTATCCAACAAAGAATGTAGAGAGAAGCGAGACGTTGATTAAGATTCTATCTAACCTCTCCATAATATTACCTGTGCCAATTCTGCGGTTGCTCCATGTGTAACGCCAGTTTTTGGGTGCAATATCCACAAGATCGGATTCTTGCACGATGTTTTCTAGATATGTTCTATATGGATCAGAAGTAAAACTGTCGCCCCTCTTTTCGTTGGCATGGAGGATAAGGTTAAAATCGCCTCCCAGAATGATGTTGGAGCTCCCTTCTTCCTCAATGTTGGACTTTAGATCGCGCCAACAATAGTCCTTATCCCTGTAGTGATTGGGCACATAAATATTGTAAATGACTACGGTTTGCCTGTCCTCATTGCTTTCCAAGACTGTTTTGATCCAATATTGGTTGATGGTTACCGAATTATAGTTCCATATGTTATGGTTCTAGATAGTGGTTATACCTCTTAAAGCTCCTCTTGCTTCACTGGTACTTCCTTTGTACTGGCTCTGTTGTTCTATGATAGTGTTCATTTCCCTCTGACCTTGCTTTGTTTCTTGCAGCAAAATGATTTTGGGTTTCTCTTGGTGAATGAGATCTTTTAGGGCTACTATTTTGGAGGGGTGCCCAAATCCCCTACCGTTCCAAGGCAGTATTTTCATCATTGTAAATGTGGTGTCCAGGAAGGTGCTCGCCCCCCATGATCCTTGTTGTCTATATCTTTGTCATGCTGACCCAGTATGAAGGATTCTATGTGTGTCTGAGTTCCCATAGCAATATCTTTCTGTGCGTTCTCATCCCGATGCTATTTGGTGGATTTCCTGCCCGGTCCAAGCTTCTTGAAAGATTCGCTAGATCCTCCATGTTCTTTGGAAGAGCTCCTGGTTATTTTGTTTAAGGGAGGATCTGAAGGGGGCTGAGAGGAGATGATCAGGGGCAAGGAGGATTTAAAAGAGGTTTGGGGGAGATTTTCAAGAGAAGGGGGATCTAGGGGTTGGTTTTCCGGGAGAGAAAGGATAGAGAAGGGGTTAGATGAAGGAGGAGGAGGAGGGGAGCGGGGGGGAGATTTGGAGGGAGCAGGAGAAGATGGGGAAGGATGACCTACTATGGAGGGATATGGATCAGCTTCAAAGATGCCTTTGGCCTGGGAGGTTGATTTATTTTTTTTAACCATTTCCCATTTTTCCTCTTGAGGACCATTTTCTACATTAATAAGCTTAGTACATCGATTTGCAAAGTGGCCATATTCATGACATACCTTACATTTGAACAAGATCTGTTCATAGTCTAGCTGTTGAATATGGCTCCAGTCGTCCACTTTGAGCTTGATGGCTTCCAGGAGGCCTTTGCTGAGATCCACTTCAACACAAATCCAAGCACAAGCTTGCATGTTTTCCTTTGGCTTGCTTCGATCTACATATTTACCAACTACGTTTCCAACGGTTTGGACTGAATCATCTCCCCAGTAGTGGAGGGGAAGATGAGGGAGCCAGACCCAGACCGGGACAGCACTAGGGACATCGAGTTCAGGATCAAAGTCAGGGGTCCATTTGTTGAGGTATAGGCCCCTGGAGTCCATGAAATAGGGTCTATTTTTGAAAATTAAATCCTTGTCTTCTTTGGATTCAAAGTGAAATGTGAAGTACCCTTTGCCACAAAATCTGATGGATATCTTGCCTTGTATTTTATCAGACCAGTTTCTCTCAACCCATCTCTGGATGATTTTTGGGGAGGGCCAGAGGCCCGTAAATTGACCGATGAGTCCTTTTTCTGCCAACGGAAAAGTGGCCAAGTGAGGTAGGGTAGGAGGCAGAAGAACTTCTTGAAGACCGTCTAATTTTTTGACAAATTTTGAAACAGAAGGACGAGGGCGCTGTGGCAGCAGTGAGTTTACCAGATTGGAGAATGCCTGCTTGGGATCGACCCCCTCTGGTGGAGCCTCCGGGGGGACCATGGATGATGAGCGTAGAAGGCCGATCTGATGCGCAACTGAACCCTAGGCGGCGTGTGCAACTCGTTCTGCAGAATTAAATAAATTCTAGACCTTTCCACTTTATTAGTAATAGGAATAACCTTTTTACAAACATTTATAAATTAAAAAGAAAAGAATAATTCTACAAGTGATTTTACCTTTAACTTCATCCTTTAAACACCATTTCTTAAAAACAATTGGTAAAATGATATGGAATGGAGGTTCAACTGAAGGGTATAATGTCAATAATGGGGTGGCCACATATATTAAATTTTAAGCTCAACATTTCCCCCAAGCTTATCTTTTTGCATGACCCTTATGCAACAAAAATGGAGGTCTTCTTTTTAGCATCTCAAAATCAACCAAATTTTTTATTTTACTGCTTGCTTGGCCAAAATTTCACCTCTCTACTGTCTTGTAACACTCCAACTGTTTGAATAAGGAGATTGAGACAAGTATTTAAAGTCTCAGTTCTGTGAGTTTTGTCTTTTAGTTTTTCTTTTAAACCCTTGATTCTTATCATTAACCTTTTATTTATTTGAATACTATGGAGATTTTCCTAATACATGTCTATGTGTTTTCAATTGAGAGCCTCGTGTTTCTCTTTATTATATAAGATCTGTCCTTCAACATTTCATTTTATGACTTTATAACTCCATTTACCATCTCTATTTCATGCACGTTTCATGTAAATTCTATTTCAACTTTTTAATAGTCTTGTTCTTTGTCTTTAGTTTGTGCAACATAATGTTTAGTTGTTGATTTTCATGGCTTCCTTGTTCTTGAATTTACTTTGACGAATGTTCTTCATATTCCCCCATTCCCGTTAGAGTGGTTGACTCTGCTATGTGTATACTTCTTGTCCCTATTGAAGTGATTGACTCAACTTTTCACATACTTCCTTAGTGTAATCTCCTCTAGTATGTATTTTTTGATCCTTTTGAAGTTCATGGATTTGTTCAGATTGTACTTCCTTGAGGGCTTCTTGATACAAAATTTGGGCTTTAGTTTTAAGTTTTTTTGGAAGTCCTTGTAGTTTAACATGGTTGTACTCTTCTCCATAAGCCTCTTTCAATAATTTCATTTGTCCTCTAGTAATCCTGTTACTGACTGTTGTTGCTCTACTAGAACCAATTCTTCTTTTCTTGCCATTAGAGGAGGAGATAATAACCTCTAGGGAAGGTGGGGACTCTTGTTCTTTCTGTTTTCTCTTGATTTTTCTTATATACCCTATTTTCCTTTCCTATCTTCTTCAATTTTATTTTAGCCCTAACGTTCTAGATTTTCCTGTAATTGTGGAGTTGAGTTTTATAATTATTCTTGTATGTTCCCTTCAGTTTGAATCTCATCATGGTTTGGATTCATTTCATTAGGGTTTTCAGGATGCCTTACCTCTTCAACACCAAAATAGTTTCTTTGTAAAAAATCACCCCATGTTTGATTTAATCTAACCAGTTTATCTAAAACAATTAATTTAACTAGCCCATGATGATAAATACATCTCTCCTTATTTCCTTGGAATTTTTGAACCATGTTTGACATCTTACTAAACTCTTCTATAAGAAAAATGGAAAATTTATCCTTTTAGTAAGGTTTTTGACATTTTCCAACAAGCATATATGATAGAGGAAAATGATGTTGTACATTCCTTCACAAGTAACATATTTTTGAAGGAAATATGCTATGTCATCCCATGGGTCATTTAGCCACTACCTTGGAACACCTTAAGCCCAATCAATGTTTATAATTGCTTTCTTTAGCAACTGCGTACATGCTCCCTTCTTATCCTCTGTCCTTTAAACCATTTTTCATCACTTAGGGTTGATCCTGTAACCTTGGCTAGGGTTTCCTATGAAACTGTGAATGTGATTCCACCAATTTTAGCAATTTCTCCATTAAACATGTTGGCAAATTGTTCTATAATTGCAACATTATGCCCTTGAAAATTTTCGAAAAATGAGAGTAATCTAGCTCTATGGAAATATATCTTACAGGTTGGAAATGTTTCCATGATAGAAATTCCATAGCGTTCAGTGTGTACCACCCCTGTGGTCGTAATGCTTGATCTTTGTCCTAGTGTCAGAAGGCTTAATACATTGATAAGTTGTAAAATGCAAGAGTGGAAATGATTTTATTTCGAATGAAAGTGATATTTGTAACTAAAAGTACAAATATCACTTTATATAATCATTGGTGATAACGAATTCAACATTGTGAGGAATAGGCTGACATAATTTATGATTTCAAAATGCCTAGAAGACATTACAAAATAATAATTTCACAAAGTACAGGTGGTCATGATAGTAATAATTAAAAAGAGGGATGTGAATCATGGTAATAATGATAAATCATGAAAAATAGCTTATGATGTATTAAAAAATAAAATCAATTTCTTCTAAAGTATTCCCAATTTAATAAATAAATGTAAATAAATTAATTTCTTCTTCATTACCTTTCTAATGAGTACTAAATATGATCTTGTTGATACCTTCACTATTTATGCCATGATGGAATAGAGGACTCCTTGCTGTAACTGTCTTCTCTCTATTGAAGTTGATTTTACAAGAAACCACTTCTTAATTTGCGAGAATATAGAATTTATTTCTCAATTACAGGAATCTGGGAAATAATGATTTCTTTGCTAATACTGATCAATTTTTCTCCTAATTGATACCAATGCAAATATTCTCTAATGGAACAAACAATTGAAAAGATTCAAGTTCAAATATTCTTGTAATTGAAGGGATTTTATAGGAAACTTTTCTGATTCTAATTTTACAAGAATTGGAAACATATATGTTTAGAAATGCCTGTAATATGTAAGAATGTACAAAAAATTCTGTTTTAATTCTGAATTTACAGTTAACAATAGTCACATTGTTTCTAAAAGAAGGAGGCCTTTATGAGTAGCCGCAACTTATTACCAAACCACACTATTTACATATTTAGGACATTATCCTGTGGATTTTTATTGAGCCCAGCATAGTTAATGCTCATAAGTGTTTTCAAATTTTAATGAGTCTGAAAAACTTAAAGAAAACTGAATTACTATTCTGTGGATTTTTATCAAGCCCAATATGGTCAATGCTCGCACGTATTTTCAATTTTAGAGAGTTTGAAAAACTTAAAGAAAAATCTAAGGGGGTTCCTTTTCCGTTATTAATCTATCAAAACTGGATAAAGGAGTAAAACTAAAATTGGTAGATGTCCCTCTCATTATTTAATTAGCACAAGAAGGAAAAAAGTTAGCTCATTATTTCAAAAATGTAAATTTCTGATGAAAGTGGATGAGGGGAATTACCCCCTTTACCAACAATATCCATCTCTGCATGCTAAAAATTTGAAACAAAATCATCTCTAGAAACTGGTTGATGATACAACTTCAACCTATGGCCATTGACTATAAATGAGATGTTTGACCCATCAACAATTTTTATTTTTACAACATCATTATCAAACACAATTTCAATTTCATAGGATCCCAACCAATTAGTAGTAAACTTACTCTTGAATTCATTAAATATTGAGTCAAACAATAGGGCCCAATCTCCAACTTTGAACTCTTTCTTCTTTATAAATTTGTCATGCCATTTAGCTCTTTGCTGCTACATAAGAGTGGTTTTCCGTAGGGCATTTAATAAAATCTCATATTATTCATTTAATTGTAGGACTCTTTGTTGTTGAGCTTCAGACAAGTTTAATCCCAATTTTCTACAATTTTAAAAGTTTTAACTTGAAATTTAATGGGAAAAAGTACATGTTTGCCATAAACTAGTTTGTATGGGGCATGATAAGATGTACTCTTCCATGTTGTTCTATATGACCATAAGGCCCTAGGAAGCCTTTCTGCTCAATCTATTCAGTGAAGTTGAAGGTTCCTTGTTAAGATGCCTTCCAAAACCTTATTTGTAGATTCCACTTGGCCATTGGCCTGTGGATGATAAGGAGTGGACTTCCTATGTTTAATTTCATATTCCTTCATAATTGACTCAACGATATTTGATGTAAATAGAGTCCCCTGATCAGTAACTATCTCTCTAGGTACCCCAAAATTAACAAAAATATCTTCAAAAAGAAAATCCACTACTGTCTATTCATTATCTTTTACCAAAGCCTTCACCTTTGCTCACTTTGACACATAATATGTATATATTTTTCTTTGATACTAGATTAATGGGTCCCACAAAGTCTAAGGCCCATTTCTCGAGAAGTTCTACAAGAACTTGTGGATGAAGAGGCATTCATCAAGTGCAACTGAATAATTTATTCTTTGGAAACTATCACAACTTCTCACATACTTTTTGGCATCTTTAAAAAGACTTGGAAAATAGTATCATAACTGGAGAATTTTATAGTATTTCCTCTTATCTGAAAGGTGTCCACCACATGGTCATCATGACATGATTTCAATATATCCAACATCTCATCTTCTCTAACACATCTATGGATAGCCATATCTACTCTTGTATAGAAAATATCTCGTTGAATCTAGGAGTATCTAGAACTTTGATTGATCACTTTTTGCTCTTCTTTCGATGAAAAGTGTGGTGGAAATTTTCATGTAGACAAATAATTGGCAATGGCAGTGAACCAAGATGTTATAATAGAAATTACAAATAAATTTTCATCTAGAATGTTATCTACTACAGGAAAGGTCTCACTAGAATTGTTGATTCGAGAGAGGAAATATTATACCTGATTTTCTCTTCCTGGCCTGTCCAACATTGTGATGTTAAATTCCTATAATACTAGCAACCATCTCTAAATTCTACCATTTGTTATTGGTTTTTTCATTATGTATAAAATAACATAATAGTTAGTATGCACAATGAATTCATAACCCGTAATGTAATGATGAAACTTGTTAACTACATAAACAACTGCAATTGTTTTTTTGTAACAGTGTAATTAGTTTCAGGCAGAGTCAAATTTTTACTAATATAGTAAATGGCATATGTCCTTTTTTGTTCTTTTTCCCCTAAAACTGATCCTATGGCTGAATTAAAAGCTAGATATATGAAAAGGTAATGTCCAATCAAGTCCTCTTAACACATGAGTGGCATAATTTTTTTCTTTAAGTACATCAAAAATAATTTGGCAATCATTATTCCAATAAAACTCAATATCTTTTGCAAGAAGTTTAAAAAATGGTGAGGTGATTTTTTATTTTGTATAATAAAACGCCTATAATACCCCGCATGTCCTAAAATACTTCTTACATCTCTCTGAGAAGATGGAATTGGAAAGTTAAGAATTACTTCAACCTTATGTGGATCTACCTTGATACCTAAGAAAGAGATATGATGTCCAAGAACAACTCCTTCATTAAACATTAAAAATCATTTTTCATTGCTTAAAGAAAGATTTGACTCTTGGAATCTTTTAAGGATTTTTTCTAGGTTATCAATGGCTTCCTCAAGAGTGTTTCCATAAATAGTGAAATCATCCATATATATCTGCACACAATCATGAATTAAATCAATAAAAATAACCAAGAATGCTCTTTGAAATGTAGCAGGCACATTACAAAGTCCAAAAGTTAGTACTTTATAAGCATAGGTTCCCCATGGGAAAGTGAAATTTGTTTTGTCTTGATCTTCGAGAGCTGTTCTTATCAAAGTATAGCCACTAAAACCATTGAGGAAAGAAAAGTATCTCTTTCCAGCCAATTTATCCAAGACTTTATCTATGGAAGGTAAAGGAAAACAATCTTTTAGATTGGCTTTATTAAGTTCCTTATAGTCTATGCATACCCTCCATTTACCATTATTTTTAGGAACAATAACCAAGGGTGAAACCCATTGGATGTCAGATATGGGGTAGGTAAAATCTACATCTAATAGTTTTTGAAGTTCCTTTTGACAAGTTCTTTCAATGCAGGGTTCATTCTTCTTTGTAGTTGTCTAATAGGTTTAACATTTTATTAAATGTAAATATGATGTGTGCATATATGAAGATGTATTCTTGGCATACTAGTTTAATCCCAAGCATAAACTTTAGAATTTTTTTGTAGTAACATAAGCAATTGATCTTGCCAGAATTTTGCCAATTTAGAATTGATATTTAAAGTTTTTTCCAGGATATATTTCAATAACTGTATTGTAAGGATTTGATATTGAGTGTAAAGAAAAACTGATAAATAAGATGATTTTAAGCCATCCTCAGTACATGTTTCTTGAAAATGTTGTCATAAAAGAAAATGCAAAGAAAAAATTGGGGTACTTAACAAAGTTGAATTGAAATTTATAGGAATTAAAGGAATTTTAGAATGTACAAAAATTTCAAATTTTTGAGAGATCACAAGAATTACAGATTCTTGAAATATTGTAGATTTGTAACAACCCCCCTTATGTTTCTGAACCAAAGGAGGTGGTTATTATGTATACCTTGTTGGCATTATGACTAATGTGTTGTCCTCAATGGAAACCTACTTGATAAATATGTCAACAAGATGGTTATGAAAATGCTACAGGTGATAATTCCTACTTGATAAAGATGTCAACATGATGGTTATGCAAATGCTACAGGTGAGAATGGACAAATGAATATTATTTCGGAGATAGAAAGATGATAAACACGAAGTTTAGGAAAGTATACGCAGGTCTTGTGAAGAAAATCCAAGTACATACACATATATTATGAAGAAAAGCGACGTACAATTTTTACACCATGGTATTATGAATATCAAGGGTATTTACCATGGTATTGGCCCATAGTATTGATCATGACAACAGATATTTGATCCCATCAAATAATACCATCGAAATTACTAAGGGATTGGCCTAAGGTATTGGCTAAGGCTTATGCTATATAAGGAGATAGAAATCAAGTATTATAGGGTGTATATGATGGATTATCTATGAATGAATTGATATGAAATAAGAGTGCACTAAGTAGGATGGATATGGATCATATCTAATATATCTGAAATGACCACATATTGAATAATCTATTTATGGTTTGATAGATCTGTGATGATATTATGATATGTGTTTGTAACAGTTTTCATGTCGAGATTTGGGTTTAACAGATGTTGTGTTGTAGTGAAGATATGTCTCAGTGATTACAGATTTGTATGCGAATTTGACACTAAGAAGTCACATACATATGTGGATCTTCTACTGGGTATCCTCATACATATTTTGCAGTATGGACAAATATGTACACAGGTGTGTTGAATGATAAGAGCGTACATACGTAGATATGATTCATAAGAGTCACATTCATCTACGAGGGTTTTTCAATGTGAGATGTTAATGATGTATGATCAGTTCCATTGTGTTTGCTACTGATTGTTAATGATGTTTCTCTCATGATAACCAATGTTTGAAAATTCTGGTTGGATTGAAATTATTTATGGAATAGTGTGTTGTCTAGAAATGATGTTATTATGTGATGATCTGTATCTAGTTCAGTGATTTGTGATGGGTTCAGTATGTGATTCAGTAATTGATTCAATGTGACAGTAATTTAGAATTAGTTGTTAGTATTTTGAGATTTGTACGTAGGTCGGCTTATGAAGAAGCGTATACATACACGGGTATTGTTATATGGAATTTGCATCTACGGATAAACACATTTTCCCTAGGTGGGTAGCTACAACTAGAACAACAAAAAGAAAGTAGTTTAACCTTTTCCTATAGTAGATAGATGACATGAAGGAACTTACTTGTAGTCTTTCGATTCCTTAATCCCCTTTGAATTTCTCCCATCACTCCCACTTGAACTAAATCCGTTCAATAGGTACCTGTGTCAACAGAAACAGAAACAACAATGATCAAAGCATACATGATCTATCTACTATAAACCAATGGAATTGAAGACATTGAAACACATAATCATCATAGATATGAACAAGAATATGAGAAAAGGAATAAGCACTTTATTAATGTAGAAGGAAGAGTTTCACCCAATACAGTTCGATCCTGTGCCACTCCTCCAGCTTCGGTCCAACCCTCGCCACATCAAAAGCACACCAATCCAACAACATAACATTTCTTGACATGAAATAAAATCTCAAACCAACAGAATTTCTCTACAAACTTCAAATTCTAGCCCCTTGATCATTATGATGAGTTCTCAATTTATATGGAAATGTAGGTGGTTTTGTCATAAATGAGGGTATTGAATGGCCTTCCAAACTTGGATTTAGTTTCCATGGAGCAAGGGATGAGAGGATAGGAGGTTAATTGATCCCTATCTGATTTCAAGCTCACAGGAGGTGATAAGAGATGGGATCCTTCTAGAATGATCTAGAATCAAGGAATATTCTCAGAACCCTATGCAAATTTCGCTCAATATTGCCTAGCGTAGGTCAAAGAGGGCCTAAGTGCACTACAGTGCAGGCTTAAATGGGCATGCCTGCTCTGCATCACAGTTACCCCTAACCAAGGCTGTTCTAGTGTCCCAAGGAGGCATTTCAGCAAGGCTTCAGGCTAGGAAACATTCATCGATGAAAGCAGTCAATGAGGTGACTTGTCTAGGGCATGTAACAACTGAATTAGGGTTTGATGAGCCATAATTGTACTAATCTAAATGTCAGGATTGATGTGCTCAAATAGACCTATAACAATTTACCCCTAAAGCATGAAGTAAAAAATGACAATGTCGAGTGATATGCTTTACGATGTAATGGGGAGGATCTGAAGAGGATGACGACTTGCATAGATTACAATACATAACATCATGATATTTTGAATTTTTCATGAAGTGATGAGGAAGGCATACCCATACTCAACATATAAACTTTTCTTTACATGTACATAAATCAAATAGTCGTCTACAGATATAGACCCTTGATAGGATGACCATCTGTGTAAAGCCATCGTATAGATGATTTAGTACTCTCTTAAAATAGCAGCTCGGATGGATGAAACTAGATCCGAGGTCTTCTATCTTGCCCAATTGTTCTCTCAAGTACGAGTCTAACCATGTGAATATGTGATCTGAAGTTGAACATGGGAAGACACCGTTTGATTACCAACCAATGATGTAAATCATTAACAAACGCGAGAGAAATAACTGATAATGATAATGATTCTCAAGGTACTGCAGTACATTCTACATGGTACGAATAATTGTTTTGATGTCAAACACCATACAAAGTCTTTTGGTCGAAGCCCAGTGATGTCAACCTACCACCGGAAGCGAGAAAATTTCCGTTGATGTATGCAAGCCTCAAGGTACTAGAAGGGTGTTTCTAAGTCAACTTCTTGGATAATATGCTGATGTCGACAAGAAGCGACTCATCGCAGGAGGGCCTTGATGTATCCCCCATCAACGACACAAAACGAGAGTAATGATTTTTAAGACAGAGTTTGACAGACGACACAAGGTTCAGGAATGGCAGTCATGAAAATGGAGGTTTATGAGTCTTGCAAAGGATGGAGTTTACTGAGTGAGTTCTCTTGAACATGTCAGAGACACTGAATGAATTGGCAGCATTGACCCAAAACCAAAGTGATGGATGGTGTGATAGACCATAGGTATGATAATCATCAAGAAGATAACCCAACCCAAATAGTCACAGAGATGAAGTGAAAGTGTCATGTTCAAGAGCGACTTGCTACCATAAAGTGATTTACCCCTTTTCCCATTATCCTAGTTATTTTGACCAGTACCTCTTTATTTTTTAACGATCTTGAGGAGGATAACATATTCTTGTAGTATAATTACACCCTTTGGGTGAATCCATCGCTATGTGATGTTTTAAAGAGCCTAGCGAAGGTGAAACTTGGTCTTGTCATGATGGACAATTTTGTCGCTATTTGATGTTTTAACGAGTTTAACGACAAAGAGAACTCAATCCTTTTCATATTTAGAGAGTTTGAAAAGGGAAAAAAAGAAAAATCCACAAGTTCTTTTTCGTAAGTTTGTCTCCCAAGTCCGAAAAAGCATAAAATAATACAAGAGAGAACCTATTGACCATGTTCGATCAACGTATTCCTTTTTCGTAAATAATCTATTTCAGTCTGGAAAAGGGTTAAAATTATACTAAGTAGATGTCATTTCCAATCCATTAATGAGATTAAAAGGACAAGTGCTCGATAATCTTTTCAAATTTCGAGAGTCTGAAAAGAGCTTAAATAGGACTCCAAGGGGGTTCCTTTTTTGATGTTTAACAGAGCTCAAAAAAGAGATAAAAATATGCTCTATGGTCAAAAGTACAATTCATGATCATGCATGTAAAATTCAATATATCAGCTGTAAACCTACTCAAAGAACCACCAAACAGATTAAATATACCTGTTTCATTGGTAAAAATAGGTAAAAACTATCGTTTATTTATTGAATGAACATGAAATAACCATAAAACAAGAATTTACCACGTCATTTTCACCATTTGATATTTACCATTCAGTTTTGTGCTCTGAACCAGTTTTTACCTCGAACTTTAGCAACTATTTGTGAGAGATTTTGTGGATCATTTGTTGTGCCGTTAGGACCAGGTAGGAGATCTACCTTTTCTTTTCTAATTAAGTTCATTCTTTTTTAGTTTCAGGCAAGTTTTTTAGGGTTTTGGGGCCCCTAAGGAAAATATACCTTACCCTGGGATCAACGTAGCCTAACACATAGAAAATTGTGTTGCAGTGCACCCAAGTAGAAGGGTACCTGCTTTGCAACGCACTATCTCAAGTCCTAGGCTGTGCTGGGCACAGTTGAGAAATTTGTTTCTCCTATTTTACCCAAAAAATCTTTAATTTTTTGCATGAAATGGATCTTAACTAAGCTTCTGGTTTGATTTCAGGCTTTGATCAGATCACAAGGACTATTACTTGGCACGAAAGGGAACATGAAGAGTAGGATATGATTGCCCTAAATGATCTGGGTACTATTGAGGCTCTCAGAGACTGTGGGTTACTCAAATACTTCAGGTTGTTCGGGATGAGGCAACAATTAGAACTATTGCAGTTCTTAGTTCATTCATGGGGTCTAGCGGATCAGGCTTTTCACATAGGTAGCAAGGTGCTTCCTATATTGATCAATGATGTTTACTTCCTTACAAGATTATCGAGACGTGGTGCCCCCATTTCTATTTTAGGTTCTTCCCATGGGGGTGAATCAGTGAGGGACTACATTCGATAGTTCTGTTGGCCAGGTACACATCATAGACAATATGAGAAGATAAATATAAGATATGTTCATGATTTTCCTTTGTGGACAATCCTTTTCACTATCACAAAGTTGGTGGGTAGTGCGACACTTCATCTGGTGAACAAATCATACATGTAGTTTGCGCTTGAGTTCCTTGAAAAAAATATATTCAACTAGTGTGAGGCAGTTCTCTCTTTGATGAAAGAGTAGCTGACCAAAGTAAAGAGCGGTAAGACAAATAATTTTAGCTATGGTTTGATCTTGATCTCCTTTACCTTAGAGAGAATTGCGTTGATGAAAACTCAACATGTGTCATTGTGTTTGAATGGTCATAGAGATCCACAGATGTAGAGATGGGTTGAGTTGATGGCTCGACATGCTGGTCAATCATCAATCTCATTTCCTCCTACATTCTTTAGTTGGCTTAGTTGACTACACATTGTCATCAAGGAGCACCCATATGCAGGGATGGACTTACGTGGAGATCCATATTTGAGGTTACCAGTGGGTGCTCAATGGGGTGCTATAGGTAAATTGTTTTGACCAAGTGTTTTTAATTTTTTTAAGTTTCTACATGTTTTTGTGTTTTTGATGTTTCCAAGAATAAACTAAAAATGTTCTCATGCATATAGATGTTGTTACTGTTTGACTAATGGATCATCAATAGGAGGTCAGTGAACTAGAACGGAGAAATGTCGGAAGAGCAGTTCCTCAGGATTCGGATTTGACAGAGACACTGGCAGAGTTGCAGGATCATATAGAGGGGTTAACCCTCGGTATTCTAGATGTCCGGATCGACGAGATACCGATGAGGTTGCAACACCATACTATTTGTGTACCTAGTCGTTGGATGAGGCTATTGCGCATGATAGCTCAGGCTGTGACCTATTATCATGAGCATCATTAGGTGTACTTAGGATGTTTTTCTATATGCATTTTGAGTTTCGAGGTTAGATGACCAACATGTCTTGGACACAAATTTTGTAAAAACTTTAAAAATCTATCTATTTTACTTTCAGTGTTTATATATGGTTATGTGTGATCCTATTCAACTATTGATATGCATTGAAAATTTACTTTTTACATGTGTCGTAAATGTCTGCTTAACACATAGTTTGCTAACGAATCAGTCAATATGTTAAAGTTCTGTGAAATGTGTTGATATTGCATGTAATCAAAATGTCTTTCCAAGAGATGAACTCTAAGGAACATACGATAAATAGTTGGATTTCAGTTAGTATAAACATTTGTAAGTTCCAATACAACAAGTTGTGAGTCCAACCTAATGATGATTTGGTGAATGCCAAGTGAAATGGCATCATAGAGGAGTTCGATCAATGCGCTATGCTCAACGATATTGTTCGTAAAATGGCCGATACAAATCCCTTGAAAAATCACTAACTCTCCACTTGGAGCGAATATGGCCCATGCCACAGAAGATAGGTTATGTGTACTACAACTAACACCATTGGCATAACCAACAAATGGTTCCAAATATTTCGACATTTGCAACCAATGAAAAGTGGATTTCTTAACCACATAAAAAATCTAAAATTCACACTGTGATGCACACACATGCAATAAAAGTATATATATAGTGTTTATTACTATGCAAAATCAAGCATAGTAACGTTTCAAATACAACCTGTTTCGGGGTTGCGACAATGGAATTCCATCATAATCAACTAACTCATAAATGCCTTTTGCCAAAAAACTCTTGACATTATAGAGGCCCATCCATAATGGTTCAAATTTTCCTACTCCTAATTTATCATATTCCTGATCATAAAATAAGACCAGGTCTCCTTTTGAGAAAATGCGAGGCTTGACATTTCGGTCATATTGCACCTTAATTCATTTCTTATGTGCTTTGTTAGCCAATGCGGCTTCACGACATGTTTCATCTAGATGGATGAGTTCTAAGAAACGTGCTTCTTCATCAGAAGTGTCAGGTAACAGGTCAATCACGAGTTTTAATGATGAAATTTCACATTGTACAAGCAAGATTGCCTCCAGACCATACACCAACTAAAAAGGTGTGAATCCAATTGCATTTCTCATCGAAGTTCAGTAAGCCCACAAAGTTGAGTACAAATTTTATGCCAGTTTCATTCATGAACTCATATCATTCGTTGAAGCATTCATTTATGGATTTTGTTGATAGCTTCAACTTGTCCATTAGCTTGCGGATAATAAGGAGTAGAACTATCATGTGAAAGTCCTAACTTGGTAGTCAATTCAGTCATCATATGGTTGCAAAAATGCGAACCATGATCTGTAACTATAGCTTGTGGTACACCAAACCATGCAACCACATGGTTGAAGAAAAAAAGAGTAGCTATCTCACCACTGTTGTTTAATGTAGGCATGGCCTCGTCCCATTTGGTAAAATAGTCCACGGCGACTATAATATACCCATGCCCCCTGATAGAGGTAGGGTTACATGTCATGAAATCAATGCCCCAATTTGCAAATGGTCCAACAACGATGATAGGATGCAGTGGTGCAGGTGGTAATCGAGTTTTTAGGTCAAAAATCTGGCATGCATGACAACTTCTGACAACAATAATGCAATCATTAAATATGGTTGGCCAGAAGTAACCAACAAGGAGAATCTTCTGCGCGGTAGAATAACTAGATAAAGTTTTGAATGAAAATCATTCAAAACTTTCTCAGCTTCCTCATGTGTGAGGCACCTCCGTAAAATCGTATCGATACCACGATGGTAAAGGGTGTCACCAACGATCAGATAATATTTGTCTTGATATCGAATGCATCGCTGTTGTGAGCGAGAGGTATCGGGCCATAAATTTTGGGTCTGGATATAGATAAGTATATCTCCATACCAAGGTTCAAATGACGAAATCAGAAATAGAGACTCATCCAGAATTGATGGTTCCATTTTTGAATCGATGTCGGTAGAGGGAAGGTCGAAAAGAAGCTCGGTGAAGACTAGAGATTTCTTTGACTTGGATTTGATGAATTCCAAATCAAATTATTGCAAAATGACAATCCATTTCAAATATTTCCCCCCCAGCAATTGACATGACAAGATGTATGTCATAAGGTTGCAATTCGAAATGAAAGTGGTCTTTCGAAGCAGGATATAGTGGCGAAATCTCTGTACAGCTTGAACAGTAGCCAAAGCTAGATTTTCGACATAGGAGTACTTAACTTCTTTATCATTGAGATTGTGACTCAAATAATAGATTATATGTTCAGTCCCATCTTCTTCTTGGACTAAAACCATAGCAATGGTTGTATTTGCAACAACGAGATACATGAAATAGTCATTTTGATAATTAGGGGCATACAATAATGATGCTTGAATCAGGGTATCTTTGAGAGCATCAAAGGAAGCTTACGCAACCTGGTCCCAATGGAAGGGAATCTCCTTTTTCAAAAGACGAGTAAATTCTTTAGCCAATTTAGCATAGTTGGGAATGAACCTCCTCAGAAAGTTAGCCTTCCCTTCGAGTCTTTGTAACTATAGTAAATTGGAAGGTGGGGGTAGATCAAGAATTGCCTTAACCTTCAAAGGGTCAAGTCAAATTCCTTATTTAGAAACTACGAAACCAAGAAAATGACCAAAACCAACACAAAACACACATTTATGTAGATTGAGTTGAATTTTGTAGAGTTGGCACCGTAAAAAGATAACTCTCAGATGTTGGGGGTGATCAACCCATTTTCATGAATAAGCAGGTAAATCATCTAGATAGGGTTGAACAATGTGTTTGATGTCGTGGAAGGCATAATTCATTACCCTATGAAGAGTTGCCCCAATGTTCTTCAAACCAAAAGGGAGTTTCCTATATGCAAATGTGCCCCAAGGACAAATAAAAGCAGTTTTATATTGGTCTTCTGGGCGGATATTGATCTGATTATAGCTAGAAAAGCCATCCATAAATGAGAGTATTTCACACCCGGCAGAATGATAAAAACACTTGTATTTTTCCTTGTTCCTTCATGACAGGAACAAGATTTTAAAACTAATCAGTAAGAGGAACGGGGTATATGAAACCAACATGCAAAAGTTTTCCAATTTTTGCTTTAATGGCAACAACCTTCTTTGGATGAACAAGACGGAGGCACTATCGTACCGGTTTGAAATTAGGATACATTTTAATCTCACGTTCAACTATATTAGAATCAATACCTGGCATTTCCTCATATGACCAGGCAAATATATCACGCAATTCACGGAAACGAGCACGGTAAGTTTCAAGTTCCGACGGAGAACAAGATTTGCCAACATGGATGTTTTCTACAATTCCAGGTTTAGTCAAAATATTGATAGAAATGGTTTCTTAGATATTTGATAAGTTTCATTCGGAATTGACTATGTGTATAAATACAGAATTTGAAAGGAAATCAACAATTGAAGGTTGATTTGGTTCATTTGGAATATCTTCTATGTGATCTGGAATATGGGATCGATGATGATAATTTACCCATGGTTCTTCTTATGTCGTCATTGATTGGATGATTCCTTCATTAATAGAAAATGTACATGAAAAAGGATAAGAGGAAGTACCATACTCTAACGAACAATCAACCCATACGATTAGTGATGATGGATTTGGATTCACCGCACAAGCCAAAAATATTGATTGCTATGCAAGCTCAATGGGGCTCAGCGACATGGTTACGCATATCATCTTTAGAATTATTGGAAATCTTCCATGGATCAGATGAAGTGGAAGATATCATGTTACAAGTCTCAATTTTTTCAACTTCCGCCATTTTTGATGGTGATGGTAGCGAAAAGGTACCCATTAGGGAAGAGTCTTGTTGGGTGTGGAGCATGATTGTTCAGAGGTCCTTGTTTTAGTCGGATGTATAACCCAGGAAGTTTGTACAACCCTCCACGCGGGGGGTTACGGGGGGGACTTGTCCCCCCTTCAGGGGTTTAGGGGGGCCGATCCCCCCTCGGTTGGGAGGTCTGGGGGCTAGCGGTCCCTCAGCGAGGGTTTCGGGGGCAGTGCCCCTGAAGCTAAAAACAGATGTAAAATTTCCTTGTAAAAGTATATTAATTTCTAGTCAATTTGGGCCGTTCATTAGGCAGATGATCTGATGGTAGAACTTATGTTTAGTTTAGGGTTTTTTACCCTAGAAGGAAACCCCTCTCTTTGTATGAGGGCATTGTATTTTAGGCTGTGTAATAGATATGTATTCTCTGAGCGAGAAACAGAGAGGTGAGACCGTGAGAGAAAATATAAGATATTACAGTGGATCTGATGTAGGTTGTGTCTCTTCATTTTGCTAGATAATAGAAAGGAATGACTGGCTGTTCGGGGTGGACGTAGCCTAAACTAGGTGAACCATGTAGATTTGTGTCTCTCTTGTTTTATGCATTTTTTGTGTTTATATTTCTGCAATATTTTATGTGTTCCATTGCTATGTAATATATAATTTACTAACAAATGGTATCAGAGCCGAAGGTCTATTTGGCTAATAAGCTAACAGGAAAGAAGAGTTCCTGGTTCGAGTGGGAGCAATGGCGGAAGATGGTAAGTTTAGGGTCAAGAAATTTAACGACGAAAACTTCTCACTGTGGAATATGCAGATGGAAGATTATCTGTATCAGAAAGATCTGTACCTACCATTGGGCGGAAAAACAAAGATGCCGATGGGTATGACAGATGAAGAATGGAACCTTCTCGATAGAAATGCACTCAGAACAGTACGGTTGTGCCTCGTAGCATCGGTCACCTTCAAAATTTCGAAGGAAACAATGACAGAGGGTTTGATTAAGGCGTTGGAGAAACTATATGAAAAACCCTTGGCCTCAAACACGGTATTTCTTATGAAACATCTATTTAATATGAAGATGTTGGAAGGTGGATCTGTTGCAGACCATTTAAATGATTTTAATATTGTTACAAGTTAGTTATGTTCTGTAGGGGTAAACTTTGATGATGAAGTGAGAGCTTTGTTATTCTTGTGCTCATTGCAAGAAAAGTGAATGGTTAGTAATGGCCATTAGTAACTCTGTTTCTGGATCTAGTACTTTAAATTTTGATGATGTTGTCGGTGCTATCCTTAGCGAGGAAATGTGATGGAAAATCTTTGGTGAGACATCAAGTAATGCTTTGAGTGCAGAGTCTAGGGGAAGAAAAATGGAAAGAGGAAAGAGCTCAGGATAACACAGTAAATCAAGGAAAGGAAGATCCAAGTCCAGATCGGTGATAGTGTTATGGAAATGTGGAAAGAAAGGACACCTAAAGAAAGACTGTAGATCTCGAAAAGGAAAAGAAGGAGATGCATAGCAAGAAAACAATCATGAAGCAAATGTGACAAGTGAGGTGCTACAAGATGCTTTTATTCTTTCTTTTGAAAATATTACTAATTCCTTGGTGGTAGATTCAGGGGCCTCATTCCATGCCACACTTGATAAGAAATACTTTCATGAATATGTTCAAAGAGATTTTGGACAAGTTCGTTTGGGTGATGATAAACCCTGTAAAATTGTTGGAATGGGTAAGGTTCTTGTAAAACAGCAGAATTGAAACCAATGGCTACTAAAGGAGGTAAGGCATGTTCCAGATTTAAAGAAAAATATGATTTCAATAGGGTAGTTAGGTGGTGAAGGTTGTGTGACAACTTTCACAGATAAAGCTTGGAAGGTTACCAAAGGAGCCTTGGTAATAGCAAAAGGCAAAAAGGTTGGTACATTGTATGTATGCAATGGTATTTCTAACTCTGTTAATGCTTTAACTTCCAAAGGAGCAGATGCAGCATTATGGCATCATAAGCTCGAACACATGAGTGAAAAGGGGATGAAGATTCTTCACTCAAGGAATTTGTTGCTAGGTTTGAAGAATGTTGATTTAGACTTCTGTGAGAATTGCATTTATGGAAAACATAAGAGAGTTAGATTTTTCAGAGTTGGGAAAGAAAATAAGAGTGAAAAATTAGAGCTTGTGCATACAGATGTATGGGGACCTGCTTAGGTATCATCTCTCGGTGGCTCTCATTATTATGTTACTTTTATGAGATCAGCAAAAAAAAACTTGGATTTATTGTATTAAGAATAAATCTGATGTATTTGATACTTTCAAGAAATGGAAAGCTTTGGTTGAGATTGAGACAAGAAAGAAATTGAAGTGTCTCAAATCAGACAATGGAGGTGAATATTGCAACAAAGAGTTTGATAGGTACTGTTTAGAGCACGAAATTTGCATAGAGAATATAGTTTCAAGAACACCACAAGAAAATGGTGTGTCAGAAAGGATGAACAGAACAATCATGGAGCGTGCAAGGTGTATGAGATTGCATGCAAGATTGCTTTTACAGTTTTGGGTAGATGCTGTAGATACTGCTATTTATCTAATAAATAGAGGGCCTTCAATTTCCTTGGATGGTGGTGTTCTGGAGGAAGCATGGACAGGTAAAAAGGTAAACTACTCTTTTTTAAAGACTTTTGGTTGCGAGGCCTTTGTCCATATTAATAAAGAAAATAGAACAAAGCTTGAGGCAAAGTCAAATAAATGTACCTTTATTGGATATGGTGTTAATGATTTTGGTTATCTCTTATATGATTACGAAAATCACAAAATCATTAGGAGAAGATATTTAATATTCAATGAAAAGGTCTTGTATAAGAATTGGCTGCAGGAAAATAAACAGGAAAAAGAAAACAGGGAATACACAGTTCTTGATGAAATCACTGAAAAAGTAAAGGTGCCTGAAAATATTAATAATCAACAACCACAACAACAACAACCACCACAACAGCAACAGGCACCCCAAACACCTGAAAGTGGCGTTAGAAGATCTACCAGGATAAGTATACCCCCTGAATGATACTCTCCTTCATTATATTATTTATTGTTGACTGATTCTAGTGAACCTGAATGCTATGAAGAGGCAATGCAGGTTGAAAGTAGGAAGAAGTGGGAGGTATCCATGGAAGAAGAGATGGAATCCTTAATGCATAGCCAGACTTGGGACTTAGTCAAGTTGCTTGCAAGAAAAACTACATTGAAGAATAAATGGGTTTACAGGTTGAAGGAAGAAGATGGAGGAAAACAAAGGTACAAAGCTAGACTCGTGGTGAAGGGGTTTGCACAAAAGAAAGGTATTGATTTTGATGAAATATTTTCTCCTGTTGTTAAAATTACTTCAATCAGAACTATTTTAAGTCTAGTAGTAGTTGAAGATTTGCATCTTGAGTAGTTAGATGTAAAGACAACCTTTCTCCATGGGGATTTGGAGGAAGAGATATATATGCAGCATCCATAAGGATATGAGGTAAAAGGGAAGGAGAAATTAATGTGCAGGTTGAAGAAGATCTCGTATGGCTTAAAACAGGCTCCAAGGCAGTGGTATCTAAAATATGACAATTTTATGTCTGAACAAGGTTATACTAGATGTCACTCTGATCATTGTGTTTATTTGAAAAAGCAAAATGATGACAACTATATTATATTGTTATTGTATGTAGATGACATTCTTGTTGCAGGGCCTAACATGCAGGAAATAAATGTGATCAAAAGAAAATTGGCAAATTCATTTGCAATGAATGATTTGGGAGATGTAAAACAAATCCTTGGTATGAGAAAAACTAGAGACAGGAAAAATTGCAAATTAACATTGTCTTAGAATGAGTACATACAAAAGGTGTTGAAAAGATTTAATATGCACAATGCAAAACCAATTAGTACACCTTTTTCTAGCCATTTCAAACTTAGTAAGGAAATGTGCCCAAAGACCCAAGAAGACATGGATTATATGTCTAAAGTTCCATATGCATCAGTAGTTGGATGCTTAATATATGCAATGGTCTGCACAAGGCCTAATATTTCACATGCAGTGGGAGTTGTAAGCAGGTACATGAACAATCCAGGAAAGGAACATTGGATGGCAGTGAAATGGATTCTCAGATATTTGAAAGGTACCACAAATCAAGCATTATGCTTTGGTGGTTCAAACATTTCTCTACAGGGATACGTTGATGCAGACATGGTAGGTGATAGAGATAATAGGAGGAGCACTACAAGATATGTATTTACTATAGGTGGAACAACTATCAGTTGGGTTTCAAAAATCCAAAGTGTTGTTTCACTTTCAACAACAGAAGCAGAGCATGTTGCTGCTGCAGAGGCTAGCAAAGAAATGATCTGGTTACAAAGGTTTATGGGTGAATTGGGCAAGGAGCATGATATGGGCACGTTATAAAGTGATAGCCAAAGTGCCATTCATCTTGCAAAGAACTCATCATTTCATTCTAGGACTAAACATATACAGCTTAAGTACCATTTCATACGATCAGTGTTGGAAGATGGAGAGTTGAAGTTGGAAAAGATACACACTAGCCAGAATCCTGTAGATATGCTAACAAAAGTTGTAACCAAGGAGAAAATGAGAATATGCACAGTTTCAATTGGTCTTCAAGGATGACGATGAAGATGAGAAACAACTAGGTCCAAAGAGGAGTCATTGTCCAGCAAATGAAGCAGCGATGGAGTTGCTACAATTATTCTCCAAGTGGGAGATTATTGGGTGTGGAGCATGATTGTTCAGAGGTCCTTGTTTCAGCCAGATGTATAACCCAGGAAGTTTGTACACCCCTCCATGCGGGGGTGTGCGAGGGGGACTTGGCCCCCCCGGCGAGGGTTCGGGGGGGCCGATCCCCCCCTGCTGGGGGGTCCGAGGGCTAGCGGTCCCCTGGCAGGCTTTCGAGGGCAGTTCCCTTGAAGCTAAAAATAGATGTAAAATTGCCTTGTAAAAGTATAGTAATTTCTAGTTAATCTGGGCCATTCATTAGGAAGATGATCTGACGGTATAACTTATGTTTAGTTTAGTGTTTTTTAACCTAGAAGGCAATCCCTCTCTTTGTATGAGGGCATTGTATTTGAGGCTGTGTAATAGATGTGTATTCTCTGAGCAAGAAACAGAGAGATGAGACTGTGAGATAAAACAGAGGATATTACAGCGGATCTGCTGTAGGTTGTGTCTCTTCATTTTGCTGGATAATAGAAAGGAAGGACTGGCTATTCGGGGTGGACGTATTCCAAACTGGGTGAACCATATATATCTGTGTCTCTCTTGTTTTATGCATTTTCTGTGTTTATATTTCTGCAATATTTTATGTGTTCCATTGCTTTGTAATATATAATTTACTAACAAGTCTTTGAAGAGACCTACTCTAATGTTCTGAAGAGATATTAGGGGTCTGTGAACTAATGGAACGCTTCCAATAGCCTATGAACTAGAGGCGAAGAAGATGAGTTGATCAATTACTGTGACTTTGCTTTTATGAGGGAAAGCGATCATACGAAAGTATGTTGAAACCACATCAGCCATAGCATAAACCCATGGTCTTCCTAGTACAATGTTGTAGTCAAGGGGTTCATCAACAACCTCAACTTCAACAGTTAAAGTTTTTCCCCCTAGTTCTATTTGAAGGTTACTTAAAATTCCACAACGTGTATAAGTGTGACCATCAAAAAATTTTAACATTATAGGTGATCGTGATAAAGGCAACGAGTCAAGTGTTTTCTAGCAATTAATTGACATGATATAAGTAGATGCACCCTTGTCAACAATGGTTCGGTGGACGAGTTTATTCAAAGCTTTTACTTGGATAAAAAATGCTAACTGAGCTGGTAATTGTGGCGTATAACTTGCATGGTTGAAAACCACAATATTGGAATCCATTGGATCAATTCCACCAATTGTTGACAGTAAATCCTGCTTTTAGGAGGGACAATTTTGAAGCACCTCAAGCATCGGCATAACAGAAGGTGACTGAGCCAAATCTTCTACTATGATATAATTTTGCGCTACTCAAGCTTGAGGGTTGAATGTAGATTTATGTACAACTCCTTTAGGTGGTTTTATTGTTAACTCTGGTGTAATGGGTGGTGGAATGGGATCAAACGAAGTTGAAGTCAAATTATTTGTTTGATCTGTAGCCTAGTTACTCGAAGACAATAATGGATTACCATAATATTTACTTCGTGTAGTCACCAAAACATCAATCTTAGGCTTATGGAAGATAGCATAAGCACTTGTGAAGTGGAAGCATGACCTGTATTAATCAAATGAGTCTCTGGATTCGGAAAAGGGTTTGTAAACACAACAGATGCACTAGAAGTCTTAAGAAGTTTGGAGACTTCAGAGTGATTAGCACAGTCCCACGTAAAATGCTCCTCATTACAAATTAAACATGGCTAACGAGGTTTCCTAGCTGGAGAAGAGGAATCAAATCATTTCTCTTGAGGGGGATGATTTTGTTTCTTTTTAGCTTTCCCCTTTTTCTTGATTCCAGTTTTCTTTTCATTTTTACCTTTGTCAGATGAGACAACATTTATTTCGGAAGCAGGAATATTATTAGATGCACCAGAAGTTTGATTGGAAATAGAAAGTGTTTGACCAGATGGTCTACCTGATGTTTGTGTGCTTGAAGAACCAATCGCACCATCACTGACATGAGAGTCCTTACTATATGGAGGTGGTGGAACAATAAAAGCTGGTCTAGGTGCATTTGGAATTTTGTCATAAAGCGTGCCAGACTAGGTGTAAATCAAGTCTAAGTATTGGGCATGAGAAATTACTTGCTCTTCAGTAACAACTCCTCATTTAGCCACATCCTTGGTGATAGATGACAACAAGGATTTGATAAACCACTCAGCTAAAAGCTGATTAGGAACAAAATTTTTGACCATTAGACGACGAAAATGCCACTCATGAATATGATCAGAAATGCGAGTAGCAGTGGTCTGTTTGAAGTTGGTCAAGAGTTCCATTCCAGTTTCATATCTGATGGGTAACTGGAAGTGGGTTAGAAATGTGGTGGCTAAGGATGTGAAGTTTTCAAATGAAGCTTGTTGTAATTCAATATACCACTTTGCCACTGGACCAGTAAGAATTCGATGGAAAAGACGTAGTCTAACTGAATCATCATTCAAGGAGTTGGATGAACACCATAAATGAAAAGTCATAATGTGGTTGGATGGATATTCTATAGGGTTTCCATTAAACTTAGTAATATCATAAGGCAATTTATGAGGAATCACTGGCCACCAAGGTGCATAAATAATTGGATCATTGGTAAGCCCATTTAAATCTGGTAATTCAAGTGTTGCGACAAAAGGCAAATGCCGATTAAGGTCATGTTGAGCATAACCAGGGTAAGATGGAATTTCCTGGGAAATAGGTCTTTGCATACTAGCATAATGAATCTACTATCGGTAGCCTTGATAGGGGTAATTTTGTTGAGAAAATTTGGTAGAAGGTGGTCATTGGGCACCAGGATAAATTTTTTGTTGTCCAAACCCAGCATAGGTTTGTTGACTAGGGCATGGGAAAACTTGCTATTGACCAAACCCAGCATAGGCTTGTTGACCAAGTCTAGGATAAGTTTGGTATTGTTGGAATTGTTGTTGTTGATATTGTGGCTACCACGATTGTTGATGTAATGGTTGTTTCCCACCAATGTAAGTTTGACCAAGCTGTGAATAAATTAAACTAGTGTAAGTCTGAGTCATTCCAGTAAATGGTAAACTAGCTTGAGGTTGTTGGATTCCAAGCACAAATGGTTGTTGTAAAATCGCTTGAGAAGACTGAGTTTGTAGACCTGAAAATTGAGGGACAAAGGTTGAAGGACTAGCTTGAAAAGGTTGAGATACAATTAACTAATCTTGTGACTGTGGTAAAGTCGTAACGACAGGCGTAGTTGGTATGGATGAAATAGATTGCATTGTTTGTGATGGATACATAAGCTTTGGTTGAATGGGCATTGCAGGTTGCATTGACAAACAATCATTCGGGGCTGACCTAAAGATGACAGTATACTTCCATATGGTTGCCCCCCAGAAAATGGGGGATAAGCAGATTGGGCATATTGTTCTCCATATGGAGTTAATCTAGTGTAAAGTGGATACATTGGACGGTAACCAGATGGACCAGCTTGATATTGACTTGATGGATCAAACTATTCAATATCCGTAAGTGAAGAACTAGGTAAAATTCCTATGGATGACATGGGTGAAGACCATGGACTATAATCAACTCCTGAGTGAGTTCTAGATAAAGATTGGTAACCTGGAGGGATGGATGGAACACCATACAAATGTGACTCAGGTGTTGTGGTAAACATCGAAGAAGTAGCGACAGTAGATTCTGTCACTGTTGTAACATATCGTACATTTTGGGATGTTGATTCAACCATAGTCAAATGACCCAATAAATGTCCTAATGAATCAACGGGATTCTGAAAGTAAATAGGATCAAAAGGAGCAATAAAATGAGGAGTATGAGGATAAAGATAAATCCCGGGTCCAAAATGAATTGGAGTTCTGGGTGTTTCTTCTTTAGGTTCCTCTTCATTAGAAATCAAACCAGGTGGAAGGATTTCATCGTCAAGTTCGTAATAGATTTCTGGTATTTAACTCTGCGGTAAAGGGGAAGTCTTAACAGTTACAGATGTCTGAGGATAAACCAGTTGATTGTCTTCTGGTACGAGAACAACTTTTGATTGTTCAACTTCAAGATTCAAGTGTTCTGGTAAAAGAACAACAGGTTTAGGTTCAACTTTTTGAACAACTTTTGGTTCAAAAGTAACTTCTGGTTGAACTGTGATAGGTTCAGGATAAACTTCTGGTTGAACTATGATAGGTTTAAGATCAACTTCTTGTTGAATAGATTCAAGTTCAAAAGTAATTTCTTGTTGAAGAACTTTGGGATGAGAATCAACTTCTTGCTGGACAACTTGGGTTACTGTTTCACTAAGTTCACTTTTAGTGTCCTTAGGTAATTGTAAAGGTTCCACTTTAGTAACTGATGTACCAGTAATTGTAGGAGTAACGAGGGTCACAGTACTTACCGGTATAGGTAACTCTGGTAATTTAGATGAAGAACCAGAATTTTGTGATGTACTGGACTTAGTTAAATGAGACCACTTTTACCGCCTAGGTGTAGCTTCAGGGGGTAAAGGCAGTTTACTCACTGTCCTCTGTGAACAATGGGGTAAAGATTGATGTTCCTTCACGATTTATGATTGATTTTATTACAAAAAGAGGGTAATCTAGGCAAAAGGATTACTAAGAAACTGTGAACTGCAATATATTGCCTCAGTAAACCAAGGACTTAACATACGTGTAGGCAATATCCTTGAATGCTATGTTAGGTGTATCACAATGTATAAGGAAGCTGACTCAGTTACCTATGGATGGATAGAAACCTAATGTAGTCCTCCCATATGTACTAGAAAGTACGTGGAGGCCTAATCTGTGTTAGCGATGTCTAATGCGAAACCGCACAGTGACAACATTCCTTTATACTTTTCGTACTATAACACTGCCCTATATACCCGAAGGTACATGGACGAGCTACGATATACTTACGTACATGGAATGAGGTATCACACTTGGAATGTATCATAGAAAATTAATGATAGCTGTTATGTTTTATGACGACGGAACACGTCTCTAGCCTAGAACCTATAAATGTTAATCGTTAAGTGACAATGCTCCATTACGTTAATTGAGATAACTTTTAAGTTGATCTTGTTTAAGAGTTTGTCTTTCAGGTTCACCACGTGATGTCTTTGAAATGAATAGAATGCAACTATGATGAGAAACATTCTTTTCATTTTATTTGAACAATGAAAACGTTAACTACAAGGGATAGAGCATTCAGAATCTTTGATCAAAGAGAATATAGCACATATAATGCAACTTTCCATATACTATTCCTACGAGCACACACAAACCTCTAAATGCATAATGCAAGTTTTTATTTTCATTTCCATTAATGTTTAGATGAAAAAAAGGAAACTAAATGCACATATAATCAATCAATACTTTTCACAAGAAACAAAGACTTTACGATAGTTCCTTTTTCAAAGAAATGAAGACTTTAGACACTTCCTTTTCAGAAAAGATTAATCGACTATAAGCTAACTTTAAAATGAATTGATAACGATAAAGAAATCATTTAAGAAACACTAAACAATCAAGGCCAAAGTAGGGCTAGGAGGAGAAATACAACTTGATTTCAGAACCATAAGAAACATTTATCTTTCAGCAAACAAAAATAGAAGAAACTTTGGAAAAATCAAACCAAAGGTGGGTTTTTTAGCCTAAGAGGGATCAACACAAGCTAGAGTGGGAGACAATGCATTGCAGTGCACTGTCTCTAAGCTATGGTTGCTCTGCAGTGCACTATGTCAAGACCAACACTGCGCTAGTGCCAGGGAGTCAAATCAAGAGACTTTTAAGCATAATTTTTTACCAAAAACACTTCAAAAAGACTGAAATAAGATCAATGAAGTCAAGAAAAGTCTACTAGGGTGTAATATGATGAGGATAAACTACCAGGAATGACAGTCAATCCCCAACAGAGTCACCAATTTGTTATATGTAATTTGCATCTACGGATAAACACATTTTCCCTAGGTGGGTAGCTACACCTAGAACAATAGAAAGAAAGTAGTTTAATCTTTTCATACAGTAGACAGATGAGATGAAGGAACTTACTTGTAGTCTTTCACTTCCTTGATCCCCTTTGAATTGCTCTCATCGCTCCCACTTGAACTAAATCCGCTCAATAGGTACCTCTGTCAACAGAAACATAAAAAACAACAACCAAAGCATACATGATTTATCTACTATAAGCCAATGGAATCGAAGACATTGAAACACATAATAATCATAGATATGAACAAGAATATGAGAAAAGGAATAAGCACTTTATTAGTGTAGAATGAAGAGTTTCACCCAATACAGTTCGATCCTGTGCCACTCCTCCAACTTCAGTCCAACCCTTGCCACATCAAAAGCACACCAATCCAGCAACATAACAATTCTTGACATGAACTCAAATCTAAAACCAACAGAATTTCTCTCCAAACTTCAGATTCTAGCCCCTTGATCACTATGATGAGTGCTCAATTTATAGGGAAATTGAGGTGGTTTTGTCATAAATGAGGGTATTGAATGGCCTTCCAAACTTGGAGTTAGTTTCCATGGAGCAAGGGATGAGAGGATAGGAGGTTAATTGATCCTTATCCTATCCAATTTCAAGCTCATAGGAGGTGATAAGAGATGGGATCCTTCTAGAATGATCTAGAATTAAGGAATATTCTTAGAACCCTGTGCAAATTTCACTCAATCGCGCCCAACGCATGTCAAAGAGGGCCTACGTGCACTGTAATGCACGCTTGAATGGGCATGCCTACTCTGCATCGCAGTTACCCCTGACCAAGGCTATGTTGGTGTCCCAAGGAGTGATCTGAAAATCACCCTTGAGTGACCTCAGTTAATTAATTATTGAATGAAGGTATTACAGGCTCATGTTTTGGTGTGTGCCTATGTGATTTTAGGCAACGAATCGATCAGATTGCGAAATACACAAACACTGGAAATATGGAAAACAATGGAGAAACACAGTAAGAAAATACAAGAACATAACAAATTAATATGGAGTTCACCCTATCCTCCAGGGCCACGTCTCCGGTTCAGCTTTCAGTGGTGGCTTTCTTTTATTGTGTCTTTAAAGTAGAGAATTACAATGAGGAGCTTAATTTGAGTCTCATGAAACAGAATTGCTTGGTAGGGTGGTTTTTGGATTCCCTAAGCCACTAGAGTACATAGACTCTTTACCTTACCAACCCTTGACCTATCTAGTCTTTAATGGGAGGAGCCCAATGTGGTGCTTAGTTCCCGACAGATCCTCTAAGGGATGGCTTGAACCTCTCAAGCTCTGTTGTACTCGACGCTACCTTTGGTAAGCTTGACCCTCTGTCTTTCTACTTTTTGCTTCACCGTCTTTTCTTTTCTCTGTCTTCATCTTCTTCTCTCTTGTTTTTCCTCTCAGTGTCCTCTTCGGGTGTCTCTGTTCATGGCTTTAAAGCTAATTGATCTCATGACTACTCGATTCCCCTTCCACCTCCGTCGGATCACCTGCTGTTGTTCACTTGGAATTCCCTGTCTCTGCATCATGGTCATTGACTCACAGGGAGTGGCCACTTGTCCTCTCATGAACTACGCCAACTCTTCCTCGTCAGTTTGGTTCTTCAGTTACATCAGGAAATGACTCATCCACCACCTCAGCGCTCAAATCGGACCTCAAATCCTTGTATATCATGGCTCAATCCCTTGTCAAATCCGGTTCTTTCATCGGGCACGTTCTCAACTGTTAGATCTAGAGCCTCCAAATCCAATGTCATTCACTCATTTCGTGCGGTTGACTTACTCGACCGTTAGCATGCAATGAGCGGCGATTTTCTCTCTTCTCCGCCTGCCATGCATTGGGCGCTGAATGGAATCGCTAGGTTTTAGCCAAATCCACTTACCGCCCAAGGGTGCCCCCAATATAATGCTTGTTTTGGAGCACAGCTCCCGCCTTTCACCTTAGCTCTTTCCCCATGGTTTTCCCAGCTTCTATGCAATGAGCGCTTCAGGGCCTTTCCTTCTCGAGGGGTTTTTCCCAGCGATGCGCGATTAGCACTAATCACACATTAGAAATTGCTTCCTTTTCCCAATCTGAGCTTCCCAGATGCCAGTTTCCTCCAATATTGTGCTGCCCTTAAGAAGCTTCTCACTTATGTAGCAGACTTGGGCTTAGGCCAGTTCACAATGACTGCCACCTTAGAGGGATCTATTTTCAATTCACCACCACCTACTATATGACCCAAATAATTTAGAGATGTTTTTCCAAATTCACATTTTGAGAGTTTAACATGAAGTTTTTCTCTTTTCAAAACATCTAATGTCTGCTTAACATGCTTTAAGTGTTGTTCCCACGTTTTACTAAAAATCAGAATGTCATCCAGATACACAATAACAAAATCATCAAGAAAAGGTCTGAGTACATCATTCATTAATCTCATGAAAGTAGCAGGAGCATTAGTCAAGCCAAAAGGCATAACCAACCACTCATACAATCCCTACTTTGTCTTGAAAGCAATCTTCCATGCATCTTGTTCTGCAACTCTGACCTGATGGTATGCACTGTGCAAGTCTAGCTTGGTGAAATAAATAGCTTCCTTCAATTGATCTACAAGATCATCTATGTGAGGAAGGGGATAACGATTTTTTATTGTTATCTTAATGAGTCCTCACTAATCAATGCACATTCTCCATGAGCCATCTTTCTTTCTCACCAAAACGATTGGTGACCCACATGGTGATGTGCTAGGTTTGATGAACCTCTTCTCGAGCAACTCCTGCACTTACTTCTTGATTTCAGCATTCTCTAAAGCAAACAACTTGTACATTCCAATGTTAGGCAATGGAGCATCTTGCTGCAAAAATATCATGTACTATTTCCTTTTTGGGTGGTAGACCTTTAGGTTCTTGAAACAAGATATCATATTCTGAAACAACCTTTTATAAGTCAGCTTGTTGT
This sequence comes from Pinus taeda, assembly GCA_000404065.3. NCBI lineage: Eukaryota > Viridiplantae > Streptophyta > Pinopsida > Pinales > Pinaceae > Pinus > Pinus taeda. The sequence continues at coordinate 4,219 of APFE031451819.1, read as the reverse complement.
TTAGCATTACAACCCTCAAATACATTGGTTTTATCAGGTTTCTTTTCCTTTACAACCATCAGTAAGAATTCTTTGCATGAATTTATCATTCTTTTCATCTTCCCTGAGTTTATGAGAGTATAATTATTCTTGAGCTTATGAGCTCTTACAAAGTATTCGATTCCATCTTTGACAAGTAGATACTTGTTCTCAACTCTATAG
>APFE031451801.1:0-30098 GCA_000404065.3 Pinus taeda | reverse complement strand
AAATAAATCCGAGCAACCTAAACAGGAATCCTCTAAACCTCCAGCCGAGGAAGGAGCTAAGTGCAAACCCAAGTATCCTTGCCTCATTTGTGAGGAGGATCACTATACTAAGGACTGCCCCAGGTAGTCCAAAGTTAGTCGTTTGTTGAAGGGTGCTCCTGGGGTCCCTGCGGTTCTTAAAGAGCCCTTTCCCTCTCAGCAAATGCAAATGGTGGCCGATCCCTCTTCTTCTCCCTTCGGTTCCCAGGTCTTCATGGCTAGATCTATTCCCATTCATGTAACGACTCGAGTGAAGGAGTATCCGTCATCCGCTGGGAAGGAGCCAGAAGTTCCCTCAAGTGCTCCTTCGTCCAGATCTGGTCCCCTCCATATCGAGAGACTGAGTACTGAGACGACCATCCGACCCCCTCCTAAAGGGGTACTCAGAAGAGCTTCTTATAATCTGAATGCTCATGCTACCCAGCACTATAGCATCGTAGAGGACTTAGCGCAGGCTCCATCGTCTATGTCCACCTTAGAGGTTCTTCAGAGCTGCCCCCCTAGAGGAAGTCCCTGCTATCGGCCATCGGTGGCATCGACCCAGTGGACTTGGATTTGATTACCTTCGACCTCGAGAGCCATGTTCCTCGACTGCCTCATCATATCTCTTTTCTCATTCAAGTCGTCATCAATTCCAAAACGATCCATCGTACAGTGATTGATGAAGGCGCATCAACCTGCATTATGTCTATTGCTTGTTTGAAAGCGATTGGGTCCGCGACTCTAAGCCAGTCTCCAATGACCTTGGAAGCATTCGATGGGAGAGAATCCCGTCCTTATGGTATTCTTCAACGATTACCAATCACCATAGAAGGGAAGACTGTGGAAGTAGAAGTTGAGGTTGTTGACGCAAATCTCACATATAACCTCCTTCTGGGCTGGAGTTGGACGTACGCCATGCGTGTCGTGGCTTCGTCCCTCTTCCGTGTCATTTGTTTCCCTCATCAGAGGAAAATTGTCATGGTTGACCAGCTTTCTTTCTTCGCTTCCTCTTCTGAGGGGAATGTACCATTCATTGAGCATACCTCCATTCCGTTTGAGAGTGTGGGAGCCGGGCTCTTCAAAGAACCCGCCCTTATGGGTGTTTTCTCCCTCCCACCTCCCAACCTCACCTCGATCTCCATGATCTCGGTTCGCTATGATCCTTGGCCCCTCCCCCCCATCGACCAGATAGAATCTTGGGGTGAGGAGATGCCGTTGAGCCCAGCCGAGCTCAACTACATCAAAATTATCACTGCATCGGCCCCTCATGATTAACCCACCGCTTCGAGTGGGGTTCTTGACTCAGATGATTTTCCCCCCTGGTTCAGAGGATACACCTCCTCGGATCCATTAAAGGAAATATTTCCTTCTGAAGAGGCTATTATAGAGACCATGTCTCTGGAAGAACGTCCGTGGTCCCCTCTTCACCACCATTCCTCCTTTCTCCCTACCCTACGGGAAACACTGCTTTGTCTCCAGCGGTTTGCTCCATGTCTCCCTTCTCAGCCTCTCCAGACGCCCATCTAGATTTATCATACATCGTCTGAAGGGAATTTAGGGAACATCATGCAGACGCAACCCATCGACAACTCTGTTAAGCCAGGGATTGTCGAGAACATTCATATAGGAGTCACTTGCACTCCTGAGGAGATTCAGATTTACATCGCACTTTTGCGTGAATTTCGTGATGTTTTTGCATGGTCCTATGAAGAAATGCCCGGTATTGATACATCCATAGTAGTGCACGAGATACCAACGTATCCTGGGGCCAAACCTGTTCGTCAGCATTTGCGTCCCGTGCACCCCCGTAAGGCGGAAACTATCAAAGCAGAAGGTGAAAAACTTCTTAAAGCTGGATTCATCTATCCCATCCCACTGATAGATTGGGTCTCAAATATTGTCCCTGTAGATAAAAAACAGGGTACCATTCGCGTCTTTGTCGATTACCGCGACATTAATCGAGCCTGCCCAAAAGACAACTACCCCACACCTTTCATTGATCAACTCATTGACGAGTGTGCAGGCAGCGAAACATATTCTTTCATGGACGGCTTCTCTGGTTACAACCAGATTAATATCGCCCCTGCTGATCAACATAAGACGACATTTATCTGTCCGTGGGGCACTTTTTCTTACAAAAAAACTCCCCTTCGGTCTTAAGAATGTTGGTGCTAACTTTCCGCGTGCGATGCCTTGTGCCTTCCAAGATATCAGGCACATCGTACAGCCTTATTTGGATGACCTTCCCGCTCATTCAACTAAGTGCGCAGACGACCCATCGCATCTTCGTGAGATTTTTCTTCATTCTCGACACTATAATATCCGATTAAGTCTGCATAAGTGTGTATTCTGCGTCGAATCTGGTCGACCTCTCGGGTTTATCATCTCTCGAGAGGGCATCTGTTTAGATCCCCTTAAATTCGAGGCAATTGTGAATCTTCCTCCCCCTGCTACTTTGCGGAAATTGCAGAGCTTGCAGGGAAAAGCTAATTTTCTCAGACGGTTCATCCCAAAGTATGCCGAAGTGGCAAAGGGTTTTACCCAGTTACTTAAGCGTGACACACCATTCCGATGGGATGCCATAGCCGAGAAGTCTTTTGCTCGTCTCAAAACTCTCCTAGTTTCCGCCCCTTTATTGCGGCCTCCAAATTATCACCGTGACTATACACTATATTTGGCCGCTGCCGATACCACCATCGGTATGGTTTTGGTCCAAGACGACGATGATGGCATCGAACATGTCATTTATTATCTTAGTCGCAACTTACTAGATACGGAGACTCGATATGCATATGTCGAGAAGCTGGCCCTAGCTGTTGTCTACGCTATCCAACGTTTCCGTCACTACATTTTGTTGCGTACTACGATGGTGATTTCGGATTGCAACCCCATGACTTACATTTTTTCACGAAAATTGCTGGGGGGAAAATACTCAAAGTGGATCGTCATCCTCCAGGAGTTTGACTTGGAATTTACTGCTATCAAGTCCAAGAAATCACTTGTTTTTGCTGAACTTTTGTGTTCTTTGCCATCTTCCACTACTTCCTCTCAGATAGAGGAGTCTATTCCAGATGAAACTCTTTTCCTTATCAGCACCCTCAATCCTTGGTATGGGGACATCATTGTCTACTTGCAGATGTCCTCCTTCCGTCCCGAGACCTCGAAAGGCGCTCGTCGACGGATTCGTCACCAAGCGCAACCATATTGCCTCGTTGGGGACACCCTGTACCGTCTTGGTGTTGATTCGATTCTTCGTCGATGCTTAACCTTCGAAGAATCCGAAAGAGTTCTAAATGACTGCCACTCCGGTGCTTGTGGCGGTCACATGTCTGGATATGCCACCGCATAGAAGATCCTTCGTGCTGGCTACTTCTGGCCTTCCTTTTTTTAAGGATTGCATTCTTGCCATCTGTTCTTGTCACAAATGTCAGATTTACCAACGGAAGATGCGTGCGCCCCCTGCCCCGCTGCACCCAGTTGTGATCGTCAACCCCTTTGCCAAATGGGGCATCGATTATGTGACATGTAACCCTCACTCGGCCGAGGGGCGTGGTTACATCATCATTGCTGTAGATTACTTTACGAAATAGGTTGAGGCGATGCCTACATTGTCGGAAGACGGTCATACCGCGGCGCAGTTCCTGTTTATCCATGTTATTTCGCAGTTCGGAGTTCCACAAGCCATTGTCACTGATCACGGAAAACATTTCCGTAATCATATGATGGTCGAGTTGACAACCCAGCTAGGTCTTAGGCATGATAGTTCGACTCCGTACTATCCTCAGGAAAACGGTCAAGTGGAATCCGTGAACAAGGTCTTGGTCACGATGCTTCAAAGCATTGTTGGCATGCACAATTCTAGTTGGCATTTGATGTTGTTCTCCGCTTTGTGGGCCTACTGGACCTCCGTGAAGGACGCCACCAGTTTCACCCCTTTTCAGTTAGTATATGGACTGGAGGCGACCCTTCCCATTAAGTGTGAGATCCCTTCACTCAAATTAGCCGTCGAGTTACTCCCCGATACTACTCCTGTAGAAGAGCGGTTTCTTTACTTGGAACGATTGGATGAGACACGTCATCGAGCCTCCCTAGCTATCGAAGCTCGAAAGAATCGAGTGAAAACTCACTTCGATAACACTATTAATCCCCGCCCTTTTATCGAGGGAGATCTAGTACTACTCTACGACCAAGCTAACGATAAGCTGGGGGAAGGAAAACTCGAGCCAATGTGGAATGGGCCCTATATTGTGAAAACAGTTTTACAAAAAGGTGCCTATGAGCTGATAGATTATGAAGGTAATCCCCTGGACAGGCCCCGCAATGGGCTGTACCTTAAAAAATATTATGCCTGAGTCCAGGCACTCTCTCTTTTATTTTAGTACATACATATGATTTTAAGAGTGTGTTGTGTGCGTGCATGTTTATTTACTTTTTATCTCAGTGTGTCGGCGTGGTTGCCGCTTATTGTGCCTTTTTTGCTTCTTGAACAGATGTCTAGATCACCTTACGTTGGTTTCGCTGATGGTGCTTCCCGCAGTACTTGCAATCTGTCATCTGCGACATGGGTGGTCTACGATCTTCATGGTGAGTTAGTAGATATTCAAGGGGTATGTCTGGGTTGTACAACGAACAATGTGGCTGAATATAGTGCTGTAATTGAATTATTAGCCGAGGCGATTAACCTTGGAATCCGCTCATTTGTTGTAAACTTATATTCGCAACTTGTAGTCCACCAACTCAATGGACGATATTACATCAGAGATCATCGCATTTTAAGGTTGTATTTACGTGTTAAGTTATTGGAAAGAGATTTTGATTACATTACTTATCATCACATTCCAAGAAACTTAATGCAGTAAATGGATGCATTAGCTAACTATGTATTGGACAGGACATTTGTATAATATGTAAATCAACACAATACAGGAAGCATAAGATACAATAAAACACCATGTATATATATATATTATATATATATATATAATATATATATATATATAATATATATATATATTATATATATATATGTATATATATATATATATGTATATATATATATATATGTTTATTTAATATATATATATATATTATATATTTATATATTATATATTATATATTATATATATGGTATATATATGTATATATATATATATCGTGTGGCGCACTGAGGCACTCAAAAAATAGAATGTACATGTTTGGATAGAGTCTGTGTTCTCCATACATCTGAGAAACATGTCTCTCAAAAAATATATGCAGAAAATAAAGCCGAGAAGTCTAAGCACGGTGGTGCTCATGGTAGCACATCACAGCTTGCACCAATCGTCTCAGCAGACGGTGGACGCGAGTCGGCACTCATATTGTATGCCTCTGGTAAGCGAAAGGAACATCTGCCAACATGGCATAACTAGGAATCCCTTGGGCCAGCCCCTCGAGATTTTGTATCAACTCCTCCCCCACGACACCTCCTGCCTGTGGGTCGGCTGCGTGTTGGCCTCTTCGCGCTGTAGGGGATAGCCCGGCTGGTCGCTCTAGGCCCACATATGCATACACATATAACCATCATTAGAACAGGCATGTATTAAAAAAGACAAAAAAAATCAAAATCAAGGAGTTCATACCTAGCTCCTCCTCCCATTCCTCCCCCTCTGGTAGTGGAAGGTCTGGGTCTCCCATGAAATTGGTCCCTACATATGGCCAATCCTGGATCACGATGATCTGTCGTCGGAGCCATATGAAGAACTCGGGATGCCACGACATCTCCTGGCCTCCTCCTCCTCTAGGCATCAGTGCTGCCCAGCGATCCATTCTAGGCTCTTGTGGCAATGGATCTGCCACCACAGCTCTCTGAATCTGGAAGAGTGGTATCCGTTCCAGGAAGAATGATACCACGATCGAACCGTATGCAAACTGTTTCATTTCCGCTCACTTGCAATTGGTGAGCTGCCTCTTAATGTTAGTAGTCACCATTGCAGCCCAGTTAAAGATGGTCAGACTGAGGCATTCAGTCGCTAAGATCAGGTGGTTCTTACGGGCCTTCTGTGGGGCTTTTACCCCAGCTACGCGTGTGATGGTGAAGAGGATGGCTTTTAGAGTCAAATCCTGGATGGTGGTGATTAACAGCTTGGGACTCCGCTGCCCGAATTGTGCTTCTGGGCACACTCGAGCTTTCACCTCACCAACCTTCTACCTAGAAGGTATACTATCAGTTAAAACAGGAACCGCCCCTCTCCGTGACAATCCCGTGATGAAGTGCACATCGGAGACATCGAGCTCTAAGGTCTGATTCCGTAGACGAAACACTTGGTCGTCTACATCCCAAGCATCAATGATAAACTGCAGCAACTCAGGTTGCGGCCACATGTATGATGTGAGGAAGAATTTCTTAAGGCCACAATCCCTCAGGGCATTCATGCACCCTTCATCCTCAATGGCTAAGTCATCCACAATGTCATGTTCTCGCTCTTTCCATACTGCCACCATTTTGACCTGTTTCCTGCACCCACAAGGAAAAATTTACCTTTATTAGGACATTGGACAAATTCTAATCCAGAGAAAATTCAATTTGAACGGGCAAAAACATGGGAAAAATTGGGTCGCGCAGTTAGCGCGAATGTTCTTAAAACAGTCATGCTAATGGCGCGGTTCCCTTGGGTATTTCACCCCATTAGCGCGGGCCCGCGCCAGATACCCGCGCCAATGGGGCGAAGCCTTAATTTTGCAATTCCCCCTTGCTGGGGCCCAATCAGGAACTTAATGAATTAAAAATGGTATGACAATGGACCTAAGGGAAGCGCCTCTTACCTGGAACTAACGAGGTCGCGAATGGTTGTCCGGATTGGTCGTAATCGCCGCCTGAAGTTTGCCTCCCAAATGGACTCTTCTCACTCTTCAAGAGGTAAAATGGTAAAAGTAATTTTAATTTTACATTTTCACCCTATTTATAAGCTTTTTAACTCATTTTTGGTTTAAAAAAGGTTATTTTTGAATATTTTAATGTATTTTTGGTCGAAAATGCGTTTTACGTTTACTTCTTGTGCAACGACAGGTCTTTTACGCAGCTTCGACGGTGAAACGAGTTGTATTTTATACTTTTTTGGACTCGGCAAATACACGAAAAAGTCACTATGGAGTCATCTTTTATCTCTTTTTTGACTCGCTAAACGTGAAAAGATTGCCGAGTTATTCCTCTTGACTCGTTAAATGTAAATAAGAGGCGGTCGTTTTTAAACTCTTTTTCCGACCGTATAAAGAATGAAAATATCATCGGACCCTTGTCGTTTCAGGTTCGTTAATGGAAACGAAACGACGTGATATCCGTCGCTTTTTTACTTTTTCGGATCAATGTCACTATTTACGAAAAGTAATCCTCGGTCGTAATGATCGGGAAGTTCTTTCGAGCATCGTTTTATACTTTTTCAGGCTTGAGAGACACAACTTTATGAAAAAGGATGCCCCTAGAGTCTTCTTTTCGCTGTCTTTTCAAACTCTCTAAACATGAAAAGACGCCGAGTTCTTCCTTTGTCAGACTCGTTAAAACTTAATGACATCGGACTCCGTCGAAAATGACGCTCCTCAAGCATATGCTATCCCTGTCAAGCTTGTCATCCAAAAATAAATGGGCTACTCGCCAGAAATGGTGGGGGAATAAAGGAATCATAATCGTCGTCATTGGCAGTATGTCGCTCTTGAACATGGCACTTTCTGCATTCGTGTCTGGGTGGGGACATCTCATCTCATTTCACATTTGCTTCCATGGGTTTGGGTTATCCTATTTGACAGTTCATCTTCTCATCGTTTCATCATCATGACCCCTGATCATTTGACCTCAAATACTGCCAAATCCGTCATTGTGCCGCCGATATGTTCAAGAGAAGTTGGCCTCTGCAAGAATACTCAACCTCCCTCCGATATCTCACACAAAACATATTGTCTCTTTCCGTCTCATGTCGATGATGTGGGAAACAATATGGCCCACCTTCGATCAAGATCACTTCCTGTCGACTTCAGCTCATTATCCAGGAAAGTGACCTAGAGACTCCCTTCAAATACGTTGGGGCCTGCATGCCTCAATCGTAGGTTCTTCATGTTCGACGCGAGGTTTTCATCATTGGCCTCCGATTGGATGATTCTATGGGTGTTCGACACCGACTCATTTATTCACACGCCGTGGATTGTACCTATAGTAACTTGAGGACCATCATCATTATTGGTGGTGCCTCTCGTGTCTCTTAACAGTTTTCATCATTGACTAGTAATCAGACGATGTCCATGCATGTTTGACTTCGACTCCTATATTCACATGCTTGGACTTGTACTGTGTTCGAGTCGAGTTGGAGCGCAAGACCCCGGATTGTGCATATTTAGATCCAGGTTGCATTTTGTGGATTATTGTAACATTATATGACTCATTCATTGGATGGATCCAACCATACCTGAGTCCTTCATAGATCCTCATCGGATGGCTGCGTCCATGCCTGGGATCCAATTTTATACCCTGTTACGGATGGCTGCGCCCATACCACATATATATCACGTACTTGAGATATCAGTTGTACTTCGTTTCGCAGGTTCTCTGGCGGTAGTGTTTCAGTCACACATGTTCTTGTAAAGCACTTCACCGCTCTCTCTCTTGGGCCTCATGCTTTATGGGGCATCTGTTACACAGTAATTTTTCACCATTTGTCGCCGTCCCCGTTACCCCTCTCCCGCATCTTGGAGGACCCATTCCGAGACTTGTGAGAAGTGACAAGACTTGAAACCACTTGCATTATTCACCTCTAAACATGAGCTTCATATGCCCTTAAGATATCTCCTGATCATTGCCCTTAAAAACATCCCTTTTTGCATTAGCGCTGGTGCCCTGTGTTATGCCCGCGCCAATGGGGAAAATCCTATTGAAAGGGCGCGACATTAGCGCTCTGTCCCAGAGTTGCAATCGTTCCAACCATTTTGGGCAAAGTTTTCAACTAATCAAACCTCCGAAGGTTCTGTCCAACTCATTCATCAAACTGATTCCAAGTTGAGTGAGGATGGTTTGGCTTCGAATCTCCTTGGATGGAAAGTAGTTTGCCACCATTCTATGGAAGTTTCCAAGTGATGAAGCCAAATCCATGATTGTGGGGCATTGACCTTATCTCTTCCTTTTTCTCTATAAAAGCTTGTTCCCATGGCTTGAGAAAGCTAGTTCTAGTTCTGATAGTTCTGACTCTTGTGGCAATACTTGTGCTGAAAGGAAGATATAAAAATATTGGAGTTGTAAGAAGCCTTCTTTGTATCCATAAGGCTTTACCTAAGTAAGGAGACTTTTTCACTAAAGAGAGAGAGAGCTTGTCCCTCACCCCTTCAAGATTTTGCAAGACTTGTGCAGCTGAGCGCCCAACCAAAGGAGGACTTGACGTCAGGATGCTGGTTGTATTCTCCCTTGTTGACTTATTAATAATAGATGACTATCATTATGGTTCCATTTCTCGTTGTACTTGTAATGGTTGATGTTGAATTATATCCTTCCTGACTGATGTATAATTGCATATATTGGATTTCAAGTTTGTGTTTGTGTCATTCGCTTTGTGTGCAGGTGTCCATTCACGTGGATAGTGGAGGATCGTGACCGACCACGGAAAAGGAACGTGGGTGACTTCTCTTCTACGAACTAAAACGTTGGATCTCAAGTAGGTCTTCATCACCTACCTTTTATTTGCAATTAGGAATTTGCGTGATAGCATTGTTTGATTGTTGCTAGACCCATTCTGGGCTAGTATGGATCGCCTCTATCCGTAGAGGGGATTTACCTATCCAACAGGAGCTGTGCAATGTCATGCAGAAAAAGACACTATCTCAATGGACTATCTACCTCCCTCTCATTCAACAAATCCAGTATTGTCCAGTCATGTGGAGGATCATGCTTGCACACCTTTTCATCTTTCACTCTCTCCCAACATCACTACACTCAATTTTCACGTAGATTTGGTTGTGAGTCATTTGAGTTATCATATGCATTCTTTTCTTTGATCTCCCTCTTTGCACTCAGGTGTTCCTCCAGAGGATGATGTCTTGTGTTCATCCATTCCAGATTGTTCACTTGTTGTGAGTGAGGAACAACCCACTCACGGAGTATGTGTTGCAATGTCATTCATGAAGAGTATGAGTGGGAGTTTGAGCATCAATACTCGGGTAAGGATGACTCCCTTCTATTTGAGCCCCCTAAGTTCATTCCTAACCTCCTTGGTGAACATGCCATCCACAGATGCACCCATTGTTGATCACTTGTAGGACTCACTGGATGTTAGTCCATCATTCTATAATGGAGGAGCTAAGATACTCATTGAAAATCCACTTGATCCTTCATCTATCCTTTTTGGAAACATAGAGGATACATTTGTTCACTTTTCATCTACTCCTCTGTTTGATTCATCTGATCATGAGGATGCCGAAAAATTCATTGATTTTTCTGATCGTGGTGGTCGTGGTCCATTTTCTTCTATTTTTTATCACTATCATTAATCTATCATAGTTGATCTTTCAAAGCCACCGGTTTATGATTATCTACCTAGTGATGGGGTTGAGACACCGAAGACTGTCGAGGAACTTCAGCCCAAGCTAATGGTCATGCCAAGTCCTTGCTCTCTTAGGGTTAGTCTCACTTCCGATCATGAAACTATTTAATCACCCAAGGCTCCTCATCACTCATCTATATGCATTGAAGATCCATCTCACACACAGATCACACTTCCTCCACTCGAACTGTATGATCCCATTACTCATGCATTAGAGGAGTCTTACATTGGAAGCACTCATGCATGATGCAAGTTATCTTTGATTCTTTCATTTTCTTGCATGTCTCAGTCAAGGGTGTGCTTATGCTTCAAAGTTACACATAGTGTCACATAGCACCATGAGAAGTCCTCGGATTGACCTCCATGCACATGCACTCACCTATGTCCCATGGGAACTTTGAAACATGAAGTGTGGTTGTATTCATTGTTATATTCTTCTTGCACACTAGTTCACACAACTGGGTTGCTTGTGGACCAAGCCTTCACCAACATGGGTCTACCAATGAACCAATCGCTGCATTGGAAGTATAACTTCATGTGATGAGGCCCATGCATCGTTAGTGTAGGAGTAGGAGTAGTGTTTGTTTTCAGTTGTTTGCTTGCATTCTTGTTTTATTACATGTTTTTTTTTCTTGTTTGATTTCTTTCTTGTTTATTTAATTTCTTTGCTTTCATTTTTTCTTCCGCTCTTTCTTTTCTTTGTTGATTGTTAGCTCATTTGCTTGTTTTGTTCATAGGTTAGTTTTGCATGAAGCTATGTACGAATCTTGAAGCGAGCTAGGTAAAGTACAAGAGGGTGTGTACAATGATCACTACTTGGTTATTTGTCATCTTGCCTCTATATGATGAGCCATTGAGCTTGTTATTTTTAGTCCATGATACGTCAGAGGAAAATATGTATTGTTCGAAGTAAAACTTGGTGAAAACATGAACCTTGAGCACTAACTAGTGTCACCTTCTCTAGTTGGTTGTTTTGGGTTAACCCTTGTCATCTTAGTCAAGTAGAGTAAGGTGAGGGGGAAGACCTTAACAACAATGTCAAATATACAATAAAGTACTTCTCTACTGGAACAACCTCTTCTTATATCAATAAATCAAGATCCCTCTTCTGCCTCTAAAATGAATAATTGTTATGCACAATGAAAATGAAAAAAATGAAAAGAACAAAAAATTTAAAATGAAAAATGAATAAGTCGAAAAAAGAGAAAGGCTTCCTGCACGAGAAGGTGATCCAAGTAACTCCACTGGGGTACTGACCAGGCTCGCTAGCAGTGAAGCCATGCTTGTGTTCCTATGAGACTCCATTGGTGTACTATTCGGGCCTACTTGTAGTGGAGAAACACTAGAGGTGAAACTAAGACTCTGATGGCTATACTGCTTGCACACCTATATACCCCTCAACCCTAATCGAAACAACTATGTTGCCTTGGCTTGGAATGTGTTTCAATCAACCAAGAGTCTTGGAGATGTAAAATCTTACATCAAACTTATGTGAAGCGAAGATGATTTGAGAGTTCAACAATAATTCTGGAGGTGCTAGACTTGTTGTTCATGAACAAGGTCCATTCTGAGAGCTCGAGTTCTACCAGTATGTCACCAAGTGTTGTAGCAGATACAACCACCCTACAAAATTTTTTCTTAACCTATTTTGGATCCTCCCTACAAACCCTACACAACACTTTGTCTTGCTTCATTAACTACTCAAGATTCAGTGTTTTCCTCACATAAAGGCAGCTTGTCAATCACAACTGGTCCATTCCCCTAACAGGCTGCTCACCTAGACTTGGTCCAACTGTAGGTTGAGAAACTTCCCCTTAAAAATTGTGCATTTTTGGAGGGAACCCAACCTTCCCTCAAGAAATTACACAATCCTCTCTAGCAGTCTATTGGGCTCTAGGATTGTGATCCTGCCAGCCAACACTCCTAGCAAGATTTGTGCAAAATTTCCCAACAGAGTTTGTTCAGCCCATGATTTGTACAAATCTAGGTAGCAGCCAATTGCTCCACCCAGAAATTGTGCAAACCTCCTGGGCAGTGAACCGAGCTCCATCCAGGAATGCATAATTTTCACAAGCAATTGAGCAATTGCATGCATGGGTAGTCTAGTTGAATAGTTCCACTCGGGACTGAGGAAACTTGACTTGCATGCATGCATGACTTGCTCTTCCTAAAATAGCAAGAGACAACATACAAAAGGCATACCATGATTTAGGGAGCTATTTTTAGTAGTCAAGGGTTACATGCAAAGTTGTTTTAGAATTTTCCCTCCAAATGTCACTTTTTCCTAAATTTCTGGCATGCACATCATGAGTCAAAAATTATTTATTCAATGCATCATAGCTCATTCATTCAAATTGGCCTTGGAGCTCTGACATCCCACAACACATCCAAGACTCTTCGACACATCCGGCTCAGATATTCATGGATAAGAGGCCTCAACTTGTATTTTTCAACATTTCTATCACTTTTGGTGTATTCACTTATGTGAGTTTTCTTTTATTGATTTTTTTGAATGCTTGTTATCATTTACATGTATTCTAGCTTGTCCTAGCTTTGTTTCATTTTTGATTTCTATCTCATTGCTGTCACGTGCATGAAATTATTTTGCATGGAAATTCTCCCAATCGACGAACTGCCTAACCAACATGCATGTTGATCTATTTGTTGAATCTTTAATTAATGTTTTGCATGCACTATTAATCCCTTCTATTATCACTTAGTGTCATCATGCATTCATTGTCTTACAAGCTTTCAGTTGCCCGTCAGCGAGTTGGGCCAACCTTCGCCCAGGCTCTGCCTTCAAGGCTTCATTGCACAATTTGGGGAAGGAAGGCTCACCTTCCTCCCCAGATTTGCACATTCCTCACTAGAACTAGCCTCTAGGACTATTTTTCACATTTCTGGAGGACAGCAACTGCTCGGCCCAAGCAATTACGCAAATTTGTCCTTGGGCCAGCAATACCAATAGCTATATGCCTTACTGGATTGTGCATTTCGCAGATCCAACAACCAGTCCTACCTCCCAGATAGCCCAGACTACCTTTTACATAGTTTTGGGAGCCAGTCACTCAGCCTCCCAATAAAATTTGTTCAATCTTGCTCATCAATTCCCTAGGTATGTGATGTCTCCTTGCCTAGATTTTCTTTGTTTTCATTGAAATATTTGTTGCCATTCATGTTTCTTGTTTCTAGATCTTTCAATTGTTCATCTGTCTCAATGGCTTCCAATAGAACAAGATCTCAAGACACTGATGGTATTATAGCTAGACAAATAGTTGAGCAAGTGTCCTCTGGTTTGTCGATCTATGAAGATACAAATTTGTATCTAGAAAAGGACATCAAACTGAAGTGGCAAGAGGTTAATGAAACATTCATAGGCACTCTTAGGGAAGAACTTGAAGACCATCAGGTGTATGTGAACATTTGTAAGTTCAGCTTGTACCAGATTTCATGCAGATACCCCACATTCCTATGTGCAAACATGATTCACTAGATCTTCTCTCACACTGATCCTGCAACGATGACCTTCAGTAATGTCAGTGGGATGAAGCTTGTAAACTTCTCGACACGAGATTACGATGAGATGTATCAGATTTTTGAGCCCTTGACTATCATGACTCCTCCATTCATCTTTCCTAATAGCATATTTCACTCCAGATACATTCTAAAAGATTGGGAAAAGGAGCCAACTCGTTTGAGGATGACACCCAACCAAATCTATAAGATGAAGATATTGAGAAAGGCATATCAATAGCTTGTCATATTCACATGTCGACTGAGTGGCTAAGCAAGCACTGAAACCTTTCCTCAGAGTTGGGTGATCATGCTAGACCAACTGGCTAGAGAAGGAAGACCATGCAATTGGTCCATCGTACTTGCTCATCAGATGAAGAAACAAGTCACAAAGGCTTGATAGTTACTTAAAGGCATGCATGCAGAGATTTACATGTCTGCCTACATTCTAGATGCAATCTGTGTCCTACAAGAGTTCCCAGGCCTTGAGTGGGCATGGTCACCAGTGGAGATTGTTGTGAACACGTATTTCAATTTAATGTCTGAATGCAGCTTCAGAGGAGTGATCATACGGATGTCCAACCATTTTCTCACCCTAGTGTACAAGTTGATATTCGAACAGGATCCACCATACATGTTAGAGGAAGTGTTGAAGGCATTGTTAGGCATTTCAAATTGTTATGCCTCACCGTCTAACATGTTCATCTAAGTGTTCAGTGCGGATAAGTCTTCGCATGTTATACCAAAGATCGCCTTGTATGTTCTTGTCATGCAGGAAGTAGCATACCATATATCGGCAGGATTAACAACTAGAGTGTAGCGGAAGAAGAAGGCACCTTGATCTGCTCTTCTATTGTAGATTGGGTTATATGAGATTCGGAGTATGAATCAAGTGGATGTCGAAGTAGAACAGATGCGGAAGTACCCTTTCAACCTCCAAAGCTTCAAGCCATATGACCCACATTGCGTTATGAATGATCACTACGCGAGAGTCCAATTCAACTGGATCCATGTGGCATGTCATTTGACCGAGGAGGACTCATGGAGGTATTTCTACAATTCTTCCACACCCAATGAATAGGTCGACTTCTCTATAGAGTGGTTAGAAAAGAAACATGAAGTAGCATCACAAAGAGCACTAGAAGTAGCAACAATAACAGAGGTAGTAGAGCCAAACATACATGTGCATAGAAAAGGGATGAGGAAGATTGTCGACTGCATGGAGGAGGAGCAAAGCTACAAGTTTCAAACAGATCCACTTGTAGAACAAGAAGCTATGGCTATTTAGGCAAATGGGAAGCAATACAAGAAGCGCATCACAAAAAGGCATAGGGATAAGAAGAAAATGGAAGAATCAAAGAAGGAGTTGCATGAGATAAGGGATCAACTCGAAAAAGAACAAGAGTTATGCCAGCAGGAGAAGGGAGCACAACAATAGCAAATACAATAGGGGGCGCATCATGCATAGACAGACGAAGTAATGCCCATAAAAGTAGTTGATTATTTTTAACATAACACATTGGAAAAATAGGGTAAACCCTCGTAGGGGCGAGACTTTTCTCATGATATAGAACAAGCTCTTGAATGGTTGGATGTAGACATGGAGCAATAGGAGTTGGAACAGGACATCGACCTCATGCCTCACCACAAAGTGGTAAACTCACCTTCTTCGATGCATCTAGATGATGAGCAAGTTTCGAATGACCAAGGAGGCATTGAGATCCTTGGTGGTCAGCTAGAAGTAGAGGTGCATAACATCTTCTTTGATGAATCTCACCATAGAGTTTTGCAGTCTCACAGAGTACCGACTCTAAAGGACCAAACATCCCTTGCGCAATTTGAATAACAAGTGATCATGACTGATGCGCACAAGCATCCAACTTCATTGGTTGATGCAACTAGAGTGTATGCCAAAGAAACTAGCTCAAGTGTTCGTTTCCTCATAGCCGAGAATGAGTAAATGACGAAGGAACTACAAGTGGCCAAGATGGGAGGAGACTTGGTGACAATGTTTGCCTGAGCTAAACTAATGAAGGAAATACCTGATGAAGTATTGTCCCTTGATATATTCATTCAAGAATTGTATTCCATTTTTGGTACCATGCACCAAGCACTCATCAATATCCACAGATGGTAGCATCGATGTGTGAGAAGATCACGCATCTTGAAGAACATACATTCTGTCATTGATAACATGCAAGCATGGATGATGAAGTACAAGGTAGCTCCACTTCACTTGCCAAAGATGATGAGGGTAAATGCATTTGAGCTACAAGCCCTCATCCAGAGTCAGATCTGATACTATGAGGACCTACCGCAACTCATCACTAGCATACAGGCTTCCCATGCACAAGTATTAAAGAGCATGGAGGTTGTGGTGCATACACATGCGATCCCATCACTTGGGACTCTCACCAAGGGAAAGACCAAGAAGCAAGTCCAATAAGAGCTTGACTCATACTTCGATGAGTTTATGCGTATCGCGACCAGCCCAAACTTTCCAATCAGTTCAGACATCATGCATAAGTATATTGCTGGTCTAGCCACATTGAAGATAATGATGTGCATGTTTTTAGATGAGTTGGACAAAGGATCTCGAGCATTGTACCTAGATGTTATGGAGGCAAGGTTTGGGTTTTAGACAGATGTCACAACAGAACACATGGACACGATCAAAGACTACCAATATTGGCATCAAAATGTTACTGTTGATTAGCATAAGGATGTCGAACAGTTGGAATTCTATAGTTTTCTAAGTCATAATGATGTCTAGTTTCACTTGTTCAAGCCATTGTTCACATGGGTACTTGTGCATTGTAATTTTCAGTTATGTCAAGTGTAAGTCAAATTTCGATAGTGTATGTAACATTCATAGAGTAGGTGAGGAGTCATAAGGGTAGTTGAACAATCACAAAGGGAAATGCCAAGGGTCACCCCACCCTTTGCTCTAAATAGTCCCTCATAACTCATTGTGTATGATTTTGGTCAGGAAAGCTCTTGAAAAGACTATCTTGGAAAGAGCTTGGATAGTATTGTAACATGTTGGGTCCCCATAATACTAGTGATTACCCCATTACTATTGTAGTTGTACCCCTTATTAATATTGTTGTGCCCCTATTGTGCCCATATTGTTACTATTGTGCCCCATAGAAGCCCACTTTTGTTATTATTGTGCCCTTATATTATTATTGTTATGTAGGCTTTGATTATGTTATGACCCCTTACACTCCTATATATAGAAAGGAGGTCTTTCCATTTGAATCATCGAAGAATTGTTCATTTATGTAATGTAAAGGAGGTTTCCCCCTCAAAGAGGCTGAATTCTAAGGCGTTGATCTATCTTTTCTATCTTTTCTTGAGCTGGTTTCATAACATTTGGTATCAGAGCTTTGGATTCTAGGGTTTCGCTGCTCCAAAAAGGTCATCGTGGCATTTTTGCTATAATTGTTTTTTGGCGACATTTCAGATGTTCAAAGAAAAACCCATTTGAGAAGACATCTCGCTAAATCTCGAGTCCAAATTTTAGATCATTTTACACTATAATTACGGAGATATGATTTGTGGACGTTGGTCTTTTTGCAGACTCCTGAATTACATTCCAAACAAGTGACGTGGGGGAATTATCATAACGTTTTCTTTGAGCATTGGATTGACATTTCGTAGAAAGGTGTAGAAGAGGATGGACTGTAGTTGCTTCTATATATTTTGCAGAGCCAGAGGTCGAAACAGTGAGTCGTGGAACGTCATACAAGTTCGCTCTACTGAATTAGTCTATAATTAGGTCACTGTGGGAGATTTGGCATAACTCTTCATTGGACAAGCCAATTGGGTTCAGACTGGTGGCATTGGAAAGAGGATGTAGAGGGCTACTGCAGGTCGTAATTTCAGAACTGGAAGATCCGAAATTACAGAGATACATCAGAGGCAATATCGAGCTCCTACAAAGTGAAAAAAGGTGTGTATATTTTTTAAATGTTTGCTTAAGCTTGGTTTGAAAATTTATTTTGAAGTAATTCAAAGGGCATAGTGAAGCATTATTATTAGTAATTGATGCCCCAAAGAAAGAAAATGGAAACACCTAGTAGGCGACCTAAAAGCTTTAGCATGACTGCTGAAGAAGAGGAAGAAATGCAGCATGATATATCAAAATTACGGGACCAAGTGCAACAACTGTCACTTGCGCAAAAAGGAACAAAATCTAAGATGGATTGTTTAAAAGAAAGGTGTAGAAGCTAAGATGAATGACATGGAAGCTAAGATGGATGATTTGAAGATAGATTTGAAGACAAACATGGAAGAATTGAAGATAAATATGAATAAGTTGCTACAAGAAAGGGTCAATATGGGTGAAAGGGTAGTAAAGGAAACTCATGATGAGAACAAAAGAAATGTTAATCATGATTCCATAGACTCTAATGTTGGATCGAAGACCCACCATATTCTAAAAATCGATATGAGGAAGTTTGATTGCAAGGATCCCGCAACATGGATATTACAGATGGAGCAATTATTCAATCTCAATAATGTGCAAAACACACAAAAGGTACGTATGGCAACTTTATATTTGGAACCAAATCAGTTTGTATGGTATCAATGGCTTTTCTCTCATAAATAATTTATTACTTGGGCAATTTTTACGGAAGAATTGGTAGCACATTATGAGGATACAAAAAGCAACACCTTTTTTAGCCAATTGATAAGTCTCAAACAAAAGGGTTCAATAATGGAGGACATTGAGGAGTTCCAATAATTGAACATAAGGGTAAAAGATATTCTAGAGGAGCAAAGGATTGATGTGTTCATAGGGCCTTTAAAGGATAATATCCAACATGATGTTCGCCTTTGGGAACCTGATTCATTAGAGAAGGCATTCAGGTTAGCAAGAAAAATGGAAAGCAAAATTACAGCAACTAGGAAGCATACCACTCACATCCATAAAGATGGAAGTGTTGTTGCCGCTATTCTTCCAAAACCTATAAGGTTGACACCACAACAATTGGAAGAAAAAAGAGCAAAATGGATTTGTTACAATTGTGATAGAAAATGCACTAAAGGTCATAAGTGTGCTAAGAAGAAATTATTCTACATAGATTGTGAAGAGGAAGAAGAAAAGGAGCAAGAAAGGTCAAAAGAAGAGGATATACTCCAGGAACAAAGCCCAGATGAAGAACAAATGAATCCGACATATCTTGTAATGCATTGGTGGGAATTACCACTCCTCAAACCATCAAGATAGAAGGACAAATCAAGAAGAAAAAGGTAATAGTGTTGATTGATTCAGGAAGTACCCACAATTTTATTCATTGTAAGGTAGCAAAAGAATTGAATTGCTTCTTATATCCAACACCAGAGTTTCAAGTGATGGTTGGAAATGGAGGAACAATAAATTGCTCTGGAAAGTGCCATAATATCAAGCTATCCATGGGAGAATATGTATTGACTATCCCAATGCTCTCCATTCCAATGGGAGGTGCTGATGTTGTATTAAGAGTCCAATGGCTACAATCCTTGGGTACGATAGCTTTTAATTTTCAAGAAATTTTCATGAAATTTTCTATGGAAGGAAAGGAAGTTGTATTAAGAGGTATTACAGGGAAACCGGGAAATTTAATAAGCTCTAATGGTATGACAAATCTTCTAAAAAAGGAACAAAAAGGTGTAATTGCACAATTATGTTCGCTAGATGTTTCCACATTGGAATCATCTATTTCTCCAGATCTCCAAATAGTCTTGGACAATCATTCCAAGGTATTTGAGACTCCCAAAGGTCTCCAACCTATTTGTGATCATGATCATGTTATTCATTTGATTCTGGAAGTGTTCCTCCAAACATTAGTCCTTAGAGATATCCTATGCCCAAGAGTGAAATTGAACATATGGTTGCAGAAATGCTAGAGGCTGGTATAATTCAACCAAGTCAAAGTTCTTTCTCTGCTCCAGTAGTATTGGTGCACAAGAAGGATGGATCATGGTGCATGTGTCCGGATTATAGGGAGCTCAACAAGCTCACTATTAAAGATAAGTTTCCCATTCCTGTCATTGATGAATTACTGGATGAATTGCATGGATCAATTTACTTCACCAAGTTGGATCTTCATTCAGGATATCATCAAAACAGAATGAAGACTGAAGACATTCCGAAAACAGCATTTAGAACTCATGAGGGTCATTATGAATTTTTGGTCATGCCTTTTGGCCTTACCAATGCACCTCAACATTTCAAGGTTTGATGAATTCAATTTTCAAACCATTCCTTTGAAAATTTGTGTTAGTATTCTTTGATGATATACTAATCTACAACAAGTCTTGGAAGGATCATGTTGAACATGTTGACAAGGTGCTACAACTATTGGAAGAAAAACAATTATATGCAAAAAGATCCAAATGTTTCTTTGGAGTACAAGAGGTGGAATATCTGGGTCATATTGTATCTCATGAAGGAGTTAAGGTAGACCCTAGCAAAATTAAAGCCATTAAGGAATGGAAAATCCCCACATCCATAAAGCATCTGCGAGGATTTCTCGGGTTGACAGGGTATTATCGCAAGTTTGTTAGGAATTATGGGAGAATAGCAGCACCTCTAACAACACTATTGAAGAAAGATGCATTTTCATGGACTCCAGAAGCAACAAAGGCCTTCGAACATCTTTAAGAGGCAATGTGCCAAGCACCTGTCTTATCTACACCGGACTTCACAAAAACCTTTATTGTGGAATGTGATGCTTCAGGAAATGGAATTGGTGTTGTTTTAATGCAAGATGAAAGACCCATTGCTTTTGAAAGTCGTCCAATCAAGGGAAAGTTTTTACACAAAGCTATTTATGAGAAGGAAATGTGGCAATACTCCATGCACTTAAGAAGTGGCGACCCTACCTAATGGGAAGACACTTCAAGGTAAAAACGGATCATGATAGCCTTAAATACTTTTTAGAACAAAGATTATCCTCTGAAGAGCAACAAAAGTGGGTCACAAAAATGTTAGGTTATGACATTGAAATCATCTACAAAAAGGGGAAGCAAAATGTGGTGGTAGATGCACTCTCAAGAAAGGATGAGGATGTGGAAGCATTGTTGTGTGCCATTTCTATTATCCAACCAGATTGGATAAATGAAGCAAGGGAGGAATCGAAGAATGACGAAGAAGTGTGGGCACTTATTCGAAAGACACAACAAGATTCTAGTACGTCAGATACATTTAGCTTGTTAGCCTCCTTCTGCAGCAGGTTACTCATATTTCATGATGGACATTTTTACAGGCCAAATATATCATACTTTGCATGCTGCAATGCTCGATATTTGCTAACAGTCACCAAAAAAAGAGGCCATGAAAGAATGCTACTCAAATTTCATCTGCTCCATTCCAATTTTGAAGAGTTATTTCGTTTTTGTACAATTTTTAGCTGAAGGGAGGTCCAAACAGCTCAATCTTGGTCTCCCTAGGTTTCAATTTCCTGTTTTAGAATATAGAGAATGAATAATCTGGCCAAACAGCTTAATCTTGGCAGATTCTTTGATAGGTAGAGAATCAAAGGAGCCCAACTACTTAATCTAGGCCCTTGGAAGAAATAAGTGTAGATGTAGATAGGAAGACATGAAAAGGAAACGTTGAAAAGCTGGGTTTGCAAGTCCAAGTGCACCCAAACCAAAAACAAGAAAAAATGTTAGGTAAGTAGGCTGGGTAGGTAATTTTGAGGTTGCAGAATGTTGATTTGTGATTAATTCCACATTTTCAAAATGTTACACTCATACAGATCACAATCAGCAGGCAGTTCCCATATGGAGGAGCTCAAATCAGGCATAACTAACTTCCCCTTCTTCTTCTCCCCTAATTCATTTACTAATTTCCCCAAAAGAGGTCAAGATCTACTTGATATCTCTTAGTTTCATCGTTTTCCATGTCATTAGCCTTGGTAAAGATCTGCTTTACTCAAGGAGGCTCCACACTTTCTCTACAAAGTTCTATCTCCCCTTCACAGCCTAAGATCTCTGAAACTTAGCGCTTTCCAGTCACTTTCATATTAACTACTGAAATTATTATTTAACTCCCTATCTATTTTCCCTTCCCCCTATTAAAACTATGTTAATAACTCCCCTATGTAAATATCCCCCTCTCCCTGGTTGAGAATAACCATGAACATCCCCTTGGGAATTACTAGGTCATCTGGACCTTAGTAAGAGCCCCCATCACTGCATAAATTTTCCGCAAGGTGTTTGACTCCTCCAAAACACATGGAACCCTCTCCAAATTGCAAACCCCCCCCCCCCACCAGGGCGCATTTTCTTTAGAATTTATCAATGTTTGTTAAAATAAATCACCAAGCGCCAAAACATCACACCGTCTCCTAAAATCTAAACCCACCCGCGCCGTGAAAAATTAAAAATTAACACGCGCAAACTTATACTAAGCACCATGCTTCTTCGCCTCCCGTCCATCGTTGGATCGCCTCCTCCAGATCTGACGGCTGTTATCCATATCGGGCGTCCTTTTGTATGGGTATGTTAGCAACCGATGTCCGACGGTTTTACCGTCGTACACTGGGACAGTTGGCGCCTTCCCATTGCATTGGGCCACCCCTGACCGAAACCGCCTCCGTACCAAAGGCGGTCCGATGAACCCCAAAACCACCCTTCCCCTTGCATGATAGGAGTGTCACGTCACCCCGCCATGACGCCTCCACCTCACCCCTCCCTGCCTGCGCCTAGCCCACGTCACCTGCCACCGTATCCTGCCAAGTCATCACCCCGCCGTACTGCCACGTCACCTTGCTGACGTCAGCATGCTGACGTCAGCATGCTGACGTCAGATCCATACTAGAGGACCCCAGTACTGACGACATCTACCGTACAGTTGATGTCATCCGTCGTACAGCTGACGTCATGCTGATGTCAGCAACCGAAAAACGAAAAAACGCGCAAGCACGAAAGTCAAGCTTCGGAGCCTCGGAATGAAAAACAGAGGCAGTTTTCGATGCGCGATTAGCGTGATTTTCGATGCGCGATTAGTGCGAAGCGCTAATCGTGCATCGCTATGGGAAATGGGCCATATTGGAGAATCTTTAGGGGATCTTCTGATTCCTAGACCCTTTTTACACCGAAAATGGTAGAAAAAGCCCGATTTTGCCAATTTGAACGTATCTGAAGACAGAGAGAGACCCAGTTCAGAGGTTAAAGAGTATCAGAGAAGTTTTGAATATAAAAAGCATGTCAAAGAGTATCCAAGTAGTGGCAAAGTGTATCAGAGGAAATTCTCTCAGGGCTCGAGGCAAATCCAACATTAAAAGGAAAGACCTGAAAGTCAAGAAGTAGTTGAGGACGCATTGAAAGCTCACCAGCACAAATGACTGCACATTAAACTCACAGGAGATCAGTGGACCAGAACTCAATGCACAGTTATGACAGAACCAGTGGACCAAGCCACAGAGAACATAACATTAACTCAATTTTTGATCCAGGTACCACTAGCGTAGCCCAAAAAAGACTTGCTTACATTTAATTCCAACATAAGTTAGGTTTAGAAAGCTTTTTCCTGCAGACCTGTTTAGGTCGGTTGTAATAAATGACTTTAGATATTTTGCTTATATATACCACCCTGAAAAATGGAGTAGGGGTTGGTTGGTTGTTTTGATCTTTGTTAGTTCAATATTTTACTCGAGCAGAGACTCACACTGTAAATGTGATACTTTCTATAATCAAAGACTGCTGAAAGCATGGATTCTGAAACTGTTTGTTGTGTTTAACTGGTCGAAGAGGGACTATGGAATTCCTATGCTTCTACATGGTTCAATAAGTGTTTCTTTAACTCTGTTTTTTTTTTTTATGTTTGTGTTATCATCAATCCACCATCTAAATTGCAGAAAAGAAGAATATTTTAGGATTTTCTTGGCTGCACCTTAGGCTCAATTTCAGCAAATTCTTCATGTTTTCATCAGGAATAGTTATGAACATGCATACTTAAATGATCTTGTTTACGCTGTTCCTTTCAAATATGAATGCTAGTTTAGGAATTATTAACTGCTCCTAGATAACCATTCATTCACCTCTTTCCCTGTTAGTTAATGAAAGATTCTTGATTGCCTTTCATCTCTGACTTTCATCCCATGTTTTCAGCAAATTGGTATTGTTTCATGTGTAGCTATCCCGCTCCATAATCCTCTTGTGACCAAGGAAACGCAACAGCAAGCCTTAGTTCATGACTCCATGCCCAATGGTTTGAAACTTATCACACTTTCCCTTGCCTCTCTGCTTGGAATTATCTACCTCACATTCATCTTCCATCCAAACAAAAAATCAAAACCCCTGAACCCAATAACTAGCCTAAAATCTTCATCAACAAAGCTAAATCACTAAGAGAGCCCTCTCTAATTGTAGATGGGCTAGAACCTACAATCCAAAGATTGGTTTGTGGTTACCTCGGTCATATCCCTTCAGGAGCTTAGGGACAAACTGAGTGATAACATAATGGCGACTCCACTAGGGATCTCCTCAGATAATCTCACAAAACCAGTCTGAAGCTCCAGAGAGGAAGAAACCAACCTTAAAAAAGTTCGGTCGACCTGTGTTCTTAGAAAATTTCCCAAAAAACAAGTTAGAAGCTGGCTCCCAAGAAGAATTCGCGCTACACAAGATCAAATCTAGATCCTAATCCCCCTGCTATTTTTGAAAATCCCAACATAATCCCTAAAATCCGCAGAAAGCAAGAGCAGCAAGAAGATTTGATTGTTTCTAGTCCCGATACAATCCAACCTAATAGCTTTTTAACCCCTGTTAAAGTTATGTTCCGTTCAAGCCCTTCTTCCCCGTGTTCATCATCCACTTCCCCAACCGCCGTATCCACACCTCCATTCACTGCAAATACTACCATTACCACTCCTAATATCCCAGTCACTCCAGTTGTTCCACTTATCCCTGTTGTTCCTCTTACCCCTGTTAATATGGCTAATAGATATGCTCCCTTACAGTTTCCTGCTAATCCCGGGGCTATGGCTCAGGACTATCAAACAAAAATTACCTATTTTGATGGCACAAATTCCTGCACAGCCCTACAACATACCAAGAAAATGCAAGATTACTTTGAGAGTTATGAGATTGATGATGACAGTGTGAGAATGAAGATTTTTGTCCAAAGTTTGACCAGCGATGTCAGAACCTAGTTTAGGGCACTTACACCCAATTCCATTTTAAACCCAGAAGCCTTATACCAGACATTTATTAACAGATGGGAGTAAAAGAAAGACCCCTTGCACATACTATCTGAGTATGATACTATCAAAAGAGGACCTCAAGAGGCCGTCTTGGATTACTGTGCAAGGTTTAATAACGTTTACAATGCAATACCTCAAAATTTGAGACCTCCACCTGATCTTGCTTTATACAAATTCCCTGATGGTTTTGATGTTGAAATGGCATATCAGTTAAGGGAAAGAGCCCCTCAAAGCCTTGCAGAGATGCAAGATGTTGCTGTCAGTGTGGAGGCAAACCCAATTGCCAAAAGAAACAAAGCCAGAACCGAGAGAAGAAACACTTTCAAGGAAGAACCCTCAGCCTTAGACCAAAAACTAGATGCTATCATCAGCGGAATGCATAGGCCAGGAGACAGAGTAGAGAGCGTTGAGAGAAAATCATCATGGGAAGGACAACATGCCAACACTATAAGGAACCCGAACTTCAGAAAAAATTAGACCACAAACGCTGGAAGAGCTAGTCCCGACCATGATATTAGGCCTCCTTTCCAAGAAAACTATGCGGAAGCATCCACATCCAGTGAGGTCGCAGATGAGGCTCACATGAACCTGAGAGATTCGAAAAATGAACAGCAAATCTTTCTCACTGAAGAGGATCGAAACTACCGTGATGTAAAACAATTTTAGACCAAGTCGGGAGAGTCTTTTGATTTTAAACAAGGTTATGATTCTGTTGTGTATGAAGTGCACAAACAATATAAGTTAAGAACAAGGACCATTGATGTCCCTGCATCTAGTAGAACAAAGGATAACAAACAACCCAACAAAATTAAAGACAATGTTGTCATAACAGAACCAGCTGATATTGCTGTCACAAACCCGCATCAGGTAACAGTAGAGGATATAAAAGACATACAACCTCCTATTGGTCAGCCTCTACCTTCCTCTCTCTCTAAAGAAAATTTGAACAGCAATCCAAAAAATCTTCCCAATATAGAAAAATCACAAACAGTCATTCATCATAACGCTGTCATTCGGAAAGAAGACATAGAGAATATGCCTGAAAAAGAGAAATTTGCTACTATCAACCCTAAGAATCGATTGGAGAAACTAGTCAACTTAGAAGCAGAAATTGGAAAACTTAAGATATCCATTCCCCTCTCAAAACTTGCCAAACATGATGTATATCAGTTCAACTACCAGAGGTCGGGGATGATGTAAATGTTTTAGATGATACCCCTGAGCTGCTGTTTGGTCTAGAAGTTAATGGGAAATCCACATATGGACCTATTCCACCCTTTTATGTCAGCCTGCACATACATGATAAAATCCTACACAATGCTATGTTTGACTCAGGAGCCTCACATAACCTCATGCCCAAAGCTGTAATGGAAAAAATGAACCTTGATGTCACAAGACCCTATAAAGGTTTATACTCCTTTGACTCAAGTCAAGTCAAGTTTAGGCTTAATCAAGGACCTTTGTGTGTCTCTAGTCCAATTTCCCAACAAGACAATCCTAATGGACATAGTAGTTGCTGACATTCCAACGAAGTATGGCATGCTCCTATCAAGATCATGGGGGGAAAACTACAAGGATCTCTTCAACTCGACCTCTATTATGCCACTATATCTGTCTTTGGGCAACCAAAGAGACTGTATAGGGAAACACTGATGAAGTATGTGGTAAGCAGTGAGGAAAAGCCCCAAAATTTTCCAATTTATTTAATCCATTCTGATATGGATTCTTTTATTTTATTTAATGATGACACCAATCCTCCAACTGATGATAAGCCTTCAGACTTAGAGCAAGAAACATGAATCAATGAGGAATCAGTTGCTAATTCCCAGGAACTTGTCACAACAGTCAAGGCAACCAGAAAACAAGAAGAACCTCCCGAAACAGAAATGATAAGTCTGCCCAATCCTCAGATAACTCAAACTCTTAATACAAACCTTAAGCAAGAAATCACATGGTATTTAGAGTTTGATGGTTCTGTTAATAAAATAGGAGCAGGGGCATGAGTATGGATCTACAATACACATGACAATCACGCAGAAGGCTGTGCCTATAGACTAAATTTCAGATGTACAAAGAACATGACAGAGTATGAAGCTCTCCTCTTAGGCATAAAATTTCTCAAAATCCTAGGAGCTACAAAAGTGTCCATTCTAGGTGACTCTGATTTGATTATACAACAAATGAAAGGTAACTTTGTTACTAATGACAGTAGAATGAGAGCTTATAGGACTGCTGCCACATAAATACTCAATTATTTCAATGAGTCCAAGCTGGCCAAAATTTCAAGAGACCATAACATTCATGCTCACAATCTAGCAACTTTTGATAGCACATGCAAGCTTCCCTTTGAACCAAATCACTGTTTCACTGCTGAGATAAAACATAGACCCTTGGTCCACAACAATGTTAAGGATTGGTAAGTGTTTCAAAATGATGCCCAAATTAACAATTTCCTTACTCTTGAGGGCGAATTTCCTAACACAAACATTGACATGGACGCCATCAACGATTCCCAACAGCTAACAGAAGAAAATCACCCAGCTGTAACAGCTACAATAGCTAAACAAATCCTTAACCAAACTGTTTTTGACAATGCAAACATAGAAAAACTGAAACAAATGTGTTTAGAGGAAACAACCAGAGCAGAGGATGAGTTTATTGATCTAAAGAGTAATTTTCTACCTGCTGGCCTCACTCCATTAGAAGACATGTTCGATGAAAACGATGTCCCAAAAAGCCAAAAATGGAGCCTCTAAATGCTTCTATAGAAGAACACAACATAGGAACAGCAGAACAGCCCAAAATGATTAAGTTGTCCAAAAATCTGCCCCCTGATCAAAAACCAAAATATGTGGATTTGTTCAAAGAGTTCCAAGATGTATTTGCTTGGAGTTATGAGGACTTTAAGTCCTATGACACCTCAGTGATCCAACATACCATTCCCTTAAAACCAAATCAAAAACCATTCAAATAGAAACTTACAAGAATCAACCCCATGCTTCTTCCCCTCATTGAAGAAGAAATAAAGAGAATGTTTGAAGCAGGTATCATTGCACCCATCAGATTTTCTGAATGGGTATCTAACTTAGTTCCCACAAGGAAAAAATCAGGAGAGATCAGACTGTGTGTAGACTTGAGAAATTTAAACCAGGTCTCTCTAAAGGACCACTACCCTTTGCCTAAAATGGACGATATCCTACAAAGAGTAGTGGGATCATCTAGAATTTCTTTACTAGATGGATTTTCAAGATTTAATCAGATACTTGTTCACCCAGATGACCAAGACAAGACAACCTTTACCACACCCTGGGGAACATTTAAGTATGTGTTGTATAGGTAAATCCCCTCTACGGATAGAGGCGATCCCTACTAGCCCAACAGGGGTCTAGCAACAATCGAACAATGCTACACCGCAGGTTCCTAGTTGTAATTAACAAGTAGGTGAGAATAACTTACTTGGATTCCAACGCTTGTTCGTCGAAGAGATATCCCTCTCGCTCCTTCGCTCCAGCCGATCACGATTCCCCGCTATCCTCGCGGATGAACACCTGCACAAGCAAAAGAGAGCAAACAAGAACGTAAAATCTACTAAAAACAACTATGTATCGGTCAGGAAAGATACAATTTGCATGAATCATTCATTGGACACATGTAAATGGAACCATAAGAGTAGTCATCTATCTTTATTGACAAAAAGTAGAGTAAGGTACAAGCGATGTCCTGACGCTGCATCCTTCCCTAGAGGGTCCAGCCAGCGTGTCTCCCAAGCATTCACCTTTGGATCAAACTCCCAAGTCACAAGGTCTCTCTCTCACATACAAGGCCACAAGCTTATGACCTTCCTCTAGCTCAAAGCAATCCTCACACCACACACTAAATTCCTAGAAAAAGCAGCACTCAAATGCACTAAGAATTCCTTCAACAAAGTCTATATGTTCCAAACTAGCTGCTCATGGGCAATGGAGGAGGCTTATAAAGGAGAAGGAGTCTCCATGAATAGACAAAGGATGAGATTTCCTCCAAGGAAAGTGGGTGGTCAGTCGAACAGACATGCCAGAGAAAGGATGGCGACCTCAACAATGCTAACAACCAGTTCTGGAGGGATCTGGAAGGCTGGTTGTTAGAACAAATTCGCCCAAACAGGATCAGCGCGGAAAACCCGTGAACTGCCGCGCTGACATCGCAAATCGACGTAGAAGAAGTCTCGTCAGCGCGAAAAGGACAAACGGAGGAGGCGCTGTTTGGAAAAATGGGACCAGCGCGGAAAAGACGTGTGCTTCCGCGCTGGCAGTGCAACAGATACACTGACCTCCGCCCATCAGCGCGGTTATTTCATTAACAGTCGCGATGATCCATTTGACTTAGGCAAAAGGGGTTTTTTAGCCATTTGGGGAGCATGAGTATAGGTGAATGTGGTTTTATGGCACAGTAAAGAGACTGACATGATGGCGGTGACACTTTACTGTGTAACAGATGCCCCCTAAAGCATGAAGCCTGAGAGAGTGGGAGGGGTGAAATGCTTTACGAGACTGCTGGACTGGAACACCACTGGAGAGAACCTGCAGGTGGGTACAACTGATAGTTCAATTACATGTAGTCTAGGCATGGGCGCAGCCATCCAAAAGACATATAGAAAAAAGGCCTATGGCGTGGACGCAGCCACCCATCTGAGAAGACCATAATGATAAAAGGTATGGTCGCAGCCATCCTTAAGAGAACTCAGGTATGGTCACAGCCATCCATCAATGAGTCATGTAATGATGTCCCACAAAATCGCAGCCTGGTCCACAATGGACTAGAACCAGGGTCT
>APFE031451799.1:12133-44634 GCA_000404065.3 Pinus taeda | reverse complement strand
GAGCGGTGTCCTTTGGTGTTCTATCTGAGGAACTTACCCTATAAATTCCTACATGGTATCAGATCTATTTGAGGGTCGTATTCATTGGTGATCCAAATCTGAAGCCGGTACAAGTGCATTCGATTGTAGTTTCCTAGATCTACTATTTATGACTGCTTTCGGGCTGAGAGGACTACTCTATTGTGTTAGGAGCATCCGTTCTGGTGAGGAACCCCTTTCATTTCACGCGAAAAGGTTTCTGGTAGCCCTAACTACATTATTTTTAATATCTAGAGGTATATAATCTTTAATTGCACTTTTAGTTATTCATCTCTTTGTTTATTTAGCTCTCAGATTTTTTATTAGCGGATCTATACCTTTCATTTTTGCATATGCTCTTTTCCCTACAACTCTGTGCGATCTGGAAAAGTCAGAAACAAAAAGGAAGGATTTTTCTCATGCGTATGCTCTTTTTCGTTGCGCCTTCGTGTGATATCGGAAAATCAGAAACATTGAGGAAAATATTTAGTTTCTGGCGAAAGCTAACTTCAAGCCATAAGGTTTGGTTTTTTTTATTTTTTATGTCCATGTTGGGTTGTGTGGTTTCCTGTTTTGTAGGCAAAAAGAGTTTTTTCAAGTAAGCAAGCACCTGAAAGCTTCAGTGACCAAAAGAAAAAAACTAGCTCATTTGGTCCAAAGTTATTTT
Organism: Pinus taeda; assembly: GCA_000404065.3. Classification (NCBI taxonomy): domain Eukaryota; kingdom Viridiplantae; phylum Streptophyta; class Pinopsida; order Pinales; family Pinaceae; genus Pinus; species Pinus taeda. The sequence continues at coordinate 43,949 of APFE031451799.1, read as the reverse complement.
ATGAGAATAAAAGTCTTCAGTTCAAGTCTTTCTTTTTGTTGAGTTACTTTTTCAAAAATCACATGTAAGTTATGTTTTAAAGTTACTTTATGTAAAAGTGTTCACACCCATTATAAAAAGTGAGTCACTTATAATTCTAAAGTCTCTTTATTTATTTAAGTTACAATTTAGTGGGTAGCTCATAAAGTACCATTGTAAAAGTGACTCACTTATTTATAAAAGTGGGTCACACAAATATTTTTTTTAAGTGATTTAATTAGATTAAGTTTGGAAGGGGGAGGGGTGAGTAGGATTTTTTAAAAAATATAACATTATCATCCGCTTTTGCACATTCACGCACTTCATCAACATCTTCAACAACTTTTCTTCAAAAAGTCATAACTTCTTCATTTGGAAGCCGTTTTCAGAGCCATTTTTTTTAATCGTCCCAATTTTTTGAGATCTTTCCATTGGAACACTTAGTTTCAGTATCTACTGCTTCAGTTTCTGCTAAAATGGAAAGTCCATGCCAAGTTATTCTTGACAGCACCAACTACTTCCAATGGTGGTCCTACATTGTGGATTTACTTAGAAGTAAAGGTCTTTACAGAATAGCCTCATGCCAAGAAACTAAACCTAAATATGAAGATAAGGCAGCAAAATGGTAAAATAAGCAAGATCAAACATGCAGGTTTATAGAGATGTCTATTTCTCCAGACCTTAGATTCCATATCGCAAAAATTGATACCCCTAATGAAGTAATGAAACAACTCACTAAAGTTTTTGGAGTTAAAAATGAAATTAGAGACCATCAACTCAAAAATGAGTTGCTTACATTGGACCTAATAATCTTTCTTCCATCGAAGATTTTTTTTCCAAGTTCAAGACTCTTAGACTTATCTTGGAAGGTGTTAAGGTTAAGAAAGAAGATTGTAGCCTTATCTATTCCATTTTTACTAAGTTGGGACCAACCTACTCTGTGTTTGTTTCCACCTTCCATTCTACTAGAGAAGCCTTTATTTCTCAAGGACAAGACTACAAGTCCCCCTCTTTTGATGCCTTTTGTGTTTCTTTAATAAGAGAACAAGAAAAACTCTTACATCTTCGTCTTCTTAATCTTGGAAGCTCTTCTAAGAAATCCTTAGCCACCCAACAACAACGAAATTCAAAGAATCATAAGCAGCAGTATCCTAAAAAGAATGGTCCTAAACCAAACAAGGGTCCTAAGCAATTTCAGTCTCAAAATGAAAAACCAATTCAACAAAATGATAAGACAAATAAAAACAAAGGGAAGAAGATTGATAGACATTGCAACTTTTGTAATTGATACGGCCACTTAGAATCTAAATGCTTTAATAAGATGGAAGCCTTGGAAGAAGCAATGAAGAAGCATACCATCCATTTGCAGAACTCTTCAACTTCTACTTCATATTTAGGATTAACACTTTTTCGCATGTGGTTGTCAAGCATCTCAGTCTGGTTATGCACCAAATATATCTTCTTCTTCTCATTCTCATGAGTAGCTCATTGATTTTGGAGATTCTAATCACATGGCCAAAAAAAAAGCCATGTTTTCTTCTTTAAATGATTGTAACACCAAAAATATACATGTTGGTGATGATATATCTCTTAGTATAATAGGGACTAGAACTGTTCATCTAGACAATGGTCAATTTAGTGATGTATTATGTGTTCCAACCGTATCCTGCAACCTTCTATCTGTATATCAGATAACTCATTCAGGTGAAGGTAAAACCGTTGAATTTTCACTTCACGATGTTGTAATTAAGGACCTAAGAGATCCTAAACAGATTTTAGCTACTGGCATTGTTGATGATTCTACACGGTTGTATAATTTTAACAACTTTGGGTCATCAAATCTTCCCTTGGTATTTGTTTCTCATAATGATGAAGTGAGCAAACGTTGGCATGAGCGATTTAGTCACTTAAACTATCGCTCCCTTCAAAATCTATGTAAAGAAAATATGGTGATAGGTCTTATTATGGCATCTTGCAGAGATGGTGTTTGTTCTGGATGTGTACTTAGAAAACATCATCAAGATAGTTTTGAAAAATGTGCCTCTTGGCACGCCTCAACCCCTTTATAGGTTGTGCATAGTGATTTATGTGGTCCACTTCCAGTTGTTTCATTCTCTGGCTACAAGTATTTCTTAACTTTCATTGATGATTTCTCCACATGCACTTGGGTATACTTCTTAAAACTCAAGAGTGAAGTATCTAACATGTTCTTGGCCTTTAAGGCCTTTGTTGAAAAACAATATGGACATCAAATTCTTAAGCTAAGATCCAATAATGGCGAAGAATATGTTAACAACAAATTCATTAACTTTTGCACTGAGGATGGAATTCAAATGCAACATATTGTTTCATATACTCCACAATAAAATCGTGTAGTTGAAAAGAAGAATCACACCTTAAAGGAAATGGCTAATTGTATGCTTCAATCTAAAGGACTTAGTCTTAATTTTTAGGAAGAAGCAATTAACTATGAAAATTACATAGTAAATTGCACTCCTACTAAGGTTTTAAATAATATCACTCCAAAGAAGAATGGAGCTCAATTAAACTAGATGTTAGTCACTTTCGTGATTTTGGAAGTGAAGCACGGGCCCATATTCCAAATGAGAAACATAAAGCCTTAGAACCTAAGAGTGAAAAATGTATTTTTGTTGGATATTCTAAATATGTCAAAGGATATAAACTTCTTTCACCTAAATCCAAAAATGTTATCATTAGAAGAGATGTAAAGTTTGCTAAAAAGATATCAGCCTATGAGCCTGGTTCGACAGATGTGCCACCTCTCTTTGTCCCTTCTACTTCTGAAAATATTTCTTCTTCAGATGATGAGAGTGAGGATGAAAATCCTACCCCACCTTCTCGGGATCCTCCTTTAGCTCATGAACTTCCAAAATGGGTCTGCACTACTTAGGATGCAACAGGTGCTCTTGTAGGTGATCCTACAGATCAACGTCACACTTGTTCTCAGTTTAATAGAGCCTCTTCTTTACTGGCTCAAGCTCCAACGAATTATGATCTTGACACCTTTGTGGAAGCTTCAGGCCATCCAGATTGGGATGTATCTATGAATGAAGAATATCGTTCAATATTGGCAAATGATACATGGGATCTTGTTCCTCTTCCAAAGGGACGAAAACTTGTTAGATGCAAATGGATTTATAGAACCAAGTATGGACTAGATGGAAAAGATGATAAACATAAAGCTCATCTTGTTGCTAAGGGATTTTCACAAATTAAAGGCATTGACTATACTAAAATCTTCTCCCCTGTTTCCAAAATGAAGTCTATCCACCTTGTTCTTTCCCTTGTTGCCTCTTTCAAATGGGAAGTCCATTAGATGGATGTTAAATCTGCCTTTTTGAATGGGGACTTGCATGAAGAAATCTATATGGAATAACCTCTTGGATTTATACAAACATACTCCAGCCTTGTATGTCAGCTTAAGAAATCCCTTTATGGTCTCAAGCAAGCCCCTCGGCCTCGATATGCCAAAATGGATAGCTTTCTTTTAGATATTGGCTTTTCTAGGTGTCATTATGACAATAGTGTCTACACCAAGAAAGTGGGTAACTCTGTTATCATTCTTGTCATTTATGTTGATGATCTTATCCTTATTTGTAGTGATCCCAAACTTATAAACCATGTGAATTCCAGCCTTAAAAAGCAGTTTGAAATGATAGAATTAGGACACTTGCATTATTTTCTTGGTCTTCAAGTCTTGCAATCCAAGGAATGCATTTCCCTTTCCCAATCCAAGTATGCCTGTGATAGTCTATTCCACTTTCACATGGAAGACTATAAGCCAGCCCCTTCTCCATTTCAGTCTGGAGCCAAAATTTCAATCACTTGTACTTCCCCTGAAGTTGATGTTACCTTATACTGTCAGCTTGTAGGAAAACTTTTGTATCTAACCCCTACCCGTCCTGACCTTTCCTTTGCTGTTGGCCTCATTTCTCGGTTTATGAAAAACCCACATGAAAGTCATTGGAAAGAAGCTAAAAGAATATTTTGTTATGCTCGAGGTACAATTCAATTTGGGATTCATTACAGTGCAAAAGCATCTCCTTTATTGGTTGGTTTCACTAATTCCGATTGGGCTGGTGACCATGATGATTGGAAGTCTACTGCAGGTTATGTCTTCACTCTTGGTTCTGGACCTATTACATGGGCTTGCAAGAAACAAAGTTCCATTTCTCTTTCTTCAACAGAATCAAAGTATCGTGGCGCCGTAGAAGCTATTAAGGAAGCTCTGTGGCTTCGTCAGATCCTGTCAGAGTTTGGCTTTCTCCAGCAGCATCCAACTACACTTTGGTGTGATAATCAAAGTGCCATTCAACTATGAAAATATCTAGTCCAACGTCAGCGCAACAAACACATTGAACTACACATGCAGTTCATTAGAAATCTCATTCATGACCATGTTCTTGAAGTGCAATATTCTTCAACCGATGATCTTGTTGCAGAAATCTTTAGAAAGGCTCTTGTTGTGTAGGTAAATCCCCTCTATGGACAAAGGCGATCCCACTAGCCTATCTGAGGTCTAACAACAATCAAACAACGCTAACACGCAGGTTCCTAATTGCAAAATAAAGGCCAAGATGAGAGCCTACCTCGAATCCAACGCTTATATTCGTAGAAGGGTTGTCACTTCTGTTCTTTCGCTTCAGCTAGTCGCAATCCTCACGATCTCCGTGAACAGACACCTGCACAAGCAAAGGACAAGATAAATACAAGCATAAAATCCGAGAAATGCAACTATGTACCGATCAGAAAAGATACAACTCAAACATCATAATAAAGACACATGAGTGGAACCATAATGAAAGTTGTCTATTATTATTGATAAAACAAAAGAGAATACAACCAAGTTCTGATGTCAAATCCTCCTTTGGTTGGGTCCAGCCAGCAAGTCCCCCAAGCACTCACCCTTGAAAATAGATATCCCAAGACAACTCTCTCTCTCACACAAGTTTACACAAGATGGAAACACTTCACAACCTTCCTTAAGCATTATAGCAATCCCACACTTATCACACCAGCTACCTATCAAGCTCACACACTATCAGCAATGCTCTAAACACAATCAATTCCAAACTAGCAGCTCATGGCAATGGTGGAGGCTTAAATAGGAGAAGGAGTCTCCATGGATGGTTGGAGGATGAGCTTATCTCCAAGGAAGGTGGCTCAAATGACGAAAAAGACATGCCAGAGAAGGGAGGGCGACATTTACAAGGCCAACAACCAGATCTGGAGTCATCTGGAAGGCCGGCTGTTAGAACAAACTCGCCCAAACTAGATCATCGCGGGTACATAACTGAACTGGAACGTTGTCATCGCTGCTGAATAACAAGGAAAGTCATATCAGCGTGATCAGATATAAGGAACAACGCGTTGTCACATGAAATTCGACCAGCGCGGGAATCACGTGTGCTTCTGCGGGAATCACAGTCTGACAAATTATTTTAGCCAGCCCACCTTAAACGCTAAGCAAGTACGGTGGGTGGACTTCTTAAGTGGATTTGATTTTGAGATCAAGCATTTGAAAGGGAAAGAGGACCGGGTGGTGGACGCATTGAGTCGAAAATTACAATGTCTATATGAGATTTCTTACAGTAAAGGGAAAAGCACCTTCGAAGAAATGATTAAGAAGGCAGCAGAACAAGATACGACATATCAACAAATAAAACAGCAAGCGCAACACTCAACCAGCAAGGAAAATTGGCAAGGTTATGCTATGGATGTTGCTGGAATGTTGTATTATAAGAAAACGTTGTATCTGCCTAATCAAAACAGCATTAAAAACCTGATTTTGGATGAATTTCATAAGAGTCACTATGCTTGACATCTGGGGTATCAGAAAATGATCATTGTGCTCCGAAAAGAAGATTATTAGCTAGGTATGAAGAAAGATATGGCTGAATACTTGGCACATTGTCTAGAGTGCCAACAAATTAAAGCAGAACACCAACACCCTGCGGGGTTATTACAACCATTTCCCATTCTGGAATGGAAGTGGGAAACCATTTCTATGGATTTCATAACGGGTTTTCCCGAGTCAAAGAAAAATAACGACTCCATCATGCTAGTGGTGGACAAGTTAAGTAAATCAACGCATTTTATACCTATGCAATCTACTTACAGAGCTGTGCAGATCGCCCATGTTTTTATGTAGAATATATTTAGGCTACATGGGTTACCGAAAACAATAATTTCAGACCGTGATGTAAAATTTACATCTGTCTTTTGGAAAACATTGCTTGAAGAATTGGTGACTCAGTTGAATTTCAATACAGCTTATCACCCTCAGACTGATAGACAAACAGAACGGGTGAACCAGGTGGTGGAAGACATGTTAAGGGCATATGTAATGCAACAACCAACCAAGTGGGAAAATTATCTGCACTTGGTCAAGTTTGCGTACAATAATGGCTATCATAAATCATTGCAAATGAGCCCAGAAGTATTGTACGGGCGGAAGTGTCCCACGCCCTCAAGTTGGGGTGGACCGGAAGACATATTGATGTTAGGTCCTGAAATGCTTAAGGAAATGGAGGAAATGGTTAAGAAGGTACGGTCCAATTTAAAGGCAGCTTAGGATAGGAAAAAGAACTTTTCTGATTGGAAAAGGAAGTTTAAGGAATATCAAGTCGGTGATCATGTGTATGTGAGAATTCGAGCAAAAATGAGCACATTGCAATGGAGCGGGTGCACTAAGTTGGCACCCTGATTTTTTGGACCTTTTCAAGTCTTAGCAAGAATTGAGCCAGTAGCATACCAGCTCACTCTACCGAGTCATATACGGGTCCACAATATCTTCCATGTTTCCATGTTAAAAAAATATGTTTATGATCCTAAGCATGTAATCAGATGGCAGGGTATACAGGTAAGAATTATCTCCGGTAGATCAATCTAAATGTTTTAAAAAAAACTAATTTTGGATGTTGCATGTTTCAGGTCGAATCGGAAGGAGAGATCTTAGTCGAGCCACTGAACATCCTCGATCGGAGAGAAGTAATGTTGCGGAAATGAGCTATTACCCAAGTTAAAATGCAGTGGCAGCACTTTGGGCCTGATGAGGCCACCTAGGAAGATGAAGAGCTCATGAAAAAGGCTTACCCAGGGCTATTTATGGCCGAAAGACATCGGGCCAATGTCCAATTTCAGGAGGGGGAGATGTAATATCATCAGAATGTTGTAAATATTTTATTTACCATAGTGAAAACAAACTGAAGGATGATGGTTATTATCTGTTTGAATTAATTAATATTTTTATTTTATTGAATGAAAATGAGAAATGATTTCCTAGTGAAGAGGAGATCCTGTAAACTTTAAGGAAGGAAGTTAAAAGAAACAGTTGCTGGAAGCCTAACTACCTCCCCTAACCGTGGAGGGATTCCAGGAAAAGGAAGTGAGGGGAGGAAAAAAATGCTTTGTAGAGACAAGCAGTGGAAAAGGGGAAAAAGCTTGCTATGTATGGTGATGATGAGATAGCAAGGGCGCAGAGCTCGAGCAACCTACAAAAGATTGTATGTCTTTGAGCAAGCTAGGAGGGAGATTTGGTATCGAAAGATAACCTCATTGTTGGGTGGTTTGACTAGCTACAGAATCAGAGGTGACCTCTTCCTCTAGAGTTACTTACTTGGAAGTAACTCAGGTATGTGGTACCAACCGAAGACTGTGCTAATATTTGAACTGAATTAGAAGTGTTATTCTTCTGCAAGCAACAGGTTCCTATAGTTTATAACCGAAATAAATATAGCAAGTTTCAGATACTTTCTTTATATACAAAGTTTACTGTTTCCGAAAGATACTTGTAGCAAGTGCAACTGTCGAGGTGGGTCATTCTCATTTAAGAAATTAGTTTATATTCTTTGTTTAAAAAAAACTTTGTTCAGAGTGGAAAGTTGATTTCTATTTTGTTGAAAAACTCCATTCTAATAGTCTAAAGATTGCTCGTAGAATAATTCTGTTGCAAACAAAAAATTATAATTCTTTTACAATTCCATTCAATGCGGAAATGAAAGATAAGACCATAGTGAGGAAAAATGAACTAGGCCACCTGGGCTAATGTATTTTCAAATATCAAAACTATATGATAATATAAGAACCCTAGGACTATGTACAGTTCCTAAATAAAACAACGGAAGCGGAAAATGCTTTCTCATACGCATGACTAAATAAAGAACTGATAATAGATGTCTCATTTGTAAGTAACCTAAAGACAAATGTAGAATCAGATTAACCATGTTCTAGAGCAGATAACAAGTCTGGGGTATGCGAAAGAAGGGTTGCTTTGCCCTATGGTCAGGGTTATGAACTGCGGATGAGTCCAAGAATCCCTGAGTCCGGAGCATAACAGTTGAACCCTATCGAGTCATAACTAAACCTTTCGAGGGATGAAACCATCATGATTATAAAGCCAATGGATTTTCAAAACATAAGGCAATATTATAAAATAAATTGGTGCCGAGGGAAAAATTTAACACATTGACCCTGTATGAATAGGCTCTGATATTTACAAACGAGAATCACGCATAGTAAGAATAAAGCCAAAAATGCAAATGCGGTTATCAAAAGACTCTTATCTGGAATTCAATTTTATAGGTAAAGAACAGAACTCTATGCTAGCCGAGGCCACATTTCAACTTAAAATACATAGTTTCAACGCAATACTTCCTTGAAATTTGAACAGTCCCAACAAATATTTGCGCAAGCATAAAAGAATGACCAAACAAAGGTATTACATTTACACAACAGAGAAAAGGGTCCAATGCAGGTGGGCATAGTCCCAGCTATGCACCAGGTCATCCACATTATATCTGAGAAAATTCTATACAGTTCTGCAACTTGGAAATTCCAGTATAACTACAAAAATAATAAACTAGCGAGAGTCTAGATATTCCTGTGCAGCAGAAAGCACCGATTTCGTAAAGGGAACAATGCCCTTTATTAACAAATATTACACAGAAGAAAACCCCAGAAGGGAAGATCCTTCGACAAACTTGGGGAAAACCTCTTGAAACCCTAACCATTTGATTCTATATGCTGTCATTAAGACCAAGAAGCCATATAATATGCAGAGTATCGAGACCCAGACATCACCCTAAACCTTAATCCTTCAACTCGAGGGCACCAGGCCGGGATGAACTCTTACTTGGAAACCCTTAAATCCCTACGCTGCAAGAGCGCCTTTCCACCAATTGTAGCTGAGAGATTCGAGGGAGTCAACAGGCATCGTGCATGGTATCATAGCCATAAGGTATTCGATTAATGCAACTGATAAAACAAATACACAATAACTGAGATAGCCAAGAAAAAAGGAGAATGCCAGGAAGATTCCAACCCAAACATGTCTTACTCGGGAGATGTCAAAACTGCCACTAAAGGAGCACCTCTTCTTTTGAAATAGTTAAGAGCCATAGTTGTACCCGGAACATCTTGCGAGAAGCATGAACCCACATAAAAAGAAAACATGATTAGAGCAACTGGTGAGCATCTAGCGCTTCCAGCTATGAATTATTAAGAAAGTAAGCATGTAATAGCTCTGCGGAAACACAATTTACCTGAAAGGTCTTGTCCACTGCAAAACCCTGAGTTTGAACAATACTGACAACTTGAACGTAATTCTATTCGCCCAGTATATTGGAGCCACTAATGGAAGGGGCAAACTAGAGTAGGCTCCGCAGGAGAGATGCCAAGCAAATGAGGTCAATCTCATCGCATTCCAAAGAAGACGTAAGTCCCAAGAAGGTCACCCTTGTCGGATCGCGGGAGATATCATGCACGGTCGATGAGGGCGGGGTTTCCAAGTGGGTTGATGAGACCGGACCACCTGCCCGGTCCACGTACAGGATGAAGCGGGTAGAGTTAATAACATTCATAGCAGGCACGGCAAGTGTAACGACCTGTAGTTCTTGGGCACGTGGGTGAACGGGCGTGCGCACAGCTGAGGCTTGAACGAGCGTTGGACGAGCTGAAAGGAATGCGGTTACGGGATGTGAGCTCTTTTTGTACTGCGATGATACTTATGCGCACAAGGGAAGGGAGAGCGAGCTTGTTTATAGGCGTGGTAGCATGTGCGAACATGTATGGAGGTCGACCTTTGAACATGGGCAAAGTCGACGGTGCGTTGAAGCTTTTGCGATGGCGTTAGGGCGTTGGGCGAGTCGTCTAGGCAGTCAGACTTCGCCCTATGCATGTGTATATATTGGATGAGCGTGGAGCTCATTCCACCATCAATCACTCGCTCATCTTCTTCACTCTAAGGGAGAAAGGCGTAGATTTAGTGCGCGGTACTAAGAGGAAGGCGCAGATTTGGATGCGCACATTCTTGGGCACGGTTGCACAAAGGTGACTCGCTTTGTCTCAGTTGTGGGTGAAGGTGCGGGCAGGAGCGCCCAGTGGTTGGGTGAAGGCGTGCACGGGTGTGTGGCGCCCAGTTTGTGCGACGACTTGGCACGGGTGTCTTGGTGACTCGAGTGAACGCCCGCCCGTCGTGCAAGTGTGCACGGTGACTTGGTGAAGTGTTGAGATTGTGGATGGAGGTGTGTCTTGGTTGGAGGCACCCGTGTAACGACTTGGAGGTGTGCCCGAGTTGGGCAAACAACACGATCGTGTGACAAGGTGAACGAAGCATTGGTGAGTCGTGCGGCGACCGTGCAGAGGTGCCGACGAGCTAGGCAACCGAGTTTTGCGTTGGATTGTAAAATTGGCTAAGTATGAAACTTGGGCTTACCAAGTATACTTGTAAAAGCTTGTAAAAATTGTTGTATAATATATTGTTGGGCAGACTCATTGTTCAGGGAGTTGCCCGTCCCTTTATACTGTGCAATTGTGTTCATTGTTTATAATTGTTGTTGATAATGAATGTGTATGGGTGTTAATTGGTATAAAGGATAAAGAAATAATTCTTGGTTGAGAAACATAAACTAAGTAGGAGTAAGTGGTTAGGCGTAGTTCAAAAACATAAGTATTGGTGAAAAGAAAGTGTTCGATGGTGCTGCACCTCGCCAAGAGCGGTTGAGAGACTACCGTTAGGCTTGGGGCGTGACAGGTGGTATTAGAGCTGGTGAAGTGTAGAGGAAATTTGTGGATGAAGCTGATCCCACTGCACTATTGTGACAGGTGGTATCAGAGCTCGGTGCCGTGGAGTTGGTGCTGGTGTTGAAGCGTTGAAGCTGATACACACCTACACTATCATGACAGTTGGTATTAGAGCTAGTGAAGTGCAGAGGAGATTTGTGGGTGAAGCTGATCCCACTGCACTATCGTGACAGTTGGTATCAGAGCTCGGTTGGAGCTGCTGCTAGAGCAGGGTTTCTCGTGAGGAAGTGACATTAGTGACAGGTACTTGCAGGTGAAAGAGGTTGGTGAACACTTCCTCATAAGTGTTGCATCAAAGAATTGGGTTGCAAGCATCTTGGTGAAGCTGTTGTATGGTCGAAACTAGATTGAAAAGAAGGAGGCTGTTAGCAATGGCTGAATCTCAGGCTGGGTCTAGTCACGGTGTGAAGGACACTACTATTGGGTTCATTGAGAAAGTGTTGGAGAAGATGGAGGACATGGAAGCCTTCTGGACTAAGAATTTGGAATTGTTCGAAAAAGAGCAAGAAGTCAATTTGAAGATGAAGGAAGATCTCGAGGAACTCCGAACTCAACACAAGTACACTGATCTTATGTGTATACAACTTGAAGTAAGGGTCAAGGACATTGAAGAAGCAAGGGACCAGGTTCTTGCAGAGATCGTGGACTTGAAGAAATATCTTGACGAAGCCAGAGATGAGATCGCGGTGTTGAAGAAGGCCGTGAGGCATAACTCAGGTGGAGGAGTGCCTCATGTGAAAGTCAAGGAATCAAAATCTTACGATGGTACAAGGAGTGCGAAGACTCTTGGCAACTTTCTATGGGACATGGAGCAATACTTGGAATGATTGGGTCTATCTGATGATGAGACGAAGGTCAAGGTAACTACTCAGTTCTTGACAAAGGATGCTAAGATGTGGTGGCGAAGGCGGATTGATTAGATTGCCAATGGCAGTGCTGGTGACATTACTTCATGGGATGAGATGAAGGGAGCTTTGCAAGCCCATTTCAGTTCTCAAGATGAAACGTGGGAAGCAAGGATGAAGATAAAATTCATAAAGCAGACAGGGAACAATGCACCGATTTCGTAAAGGGAACAATGCCCTTTATTAAAAAATATTACACAGAAGAAAACCCCAGAAGGGAAGATCCTTCGACAAACTTGGGGAAAACCTCTTGAAACCCTAACCATTTGATTCTATATGCTGTCATTAAGACCAAGAAGCCATATAATATGCAGAGTATCGAGACCCAGACATCACCCTAAACCTTAATCCTTCAGCTCGAGGGCACCAGGCCGGGATGAACTCTTACTTGGAAACCCTTAAATCCCTACGCTGCAAGAGCGCCTTTCCACCAATTGTAGCTGAGAGATTCGAGGGAGTCAATAGGCATCGTGCATGGTATCATAGCCATAAGGTATTCGATTAATGCAACTGATAAAACAAATACACAATAACTGAGATAGCCAAGAAAAAAGGAGAATGCCAGGAAGATTCCAACCCAAACATGTCTTACTCGGGAGATGTCAAAACTGCCACTAAAGGAGCACCTCTTCTTTTGAAATAGTTAAGAGCCATAGTTGTACCCGTAACATCTTGCGAGAAGCATGAACCCACATAAAAAGAAAACATGATTAGAGCAACTGGTGAGCATCTAGCGCTTCCAGCTATGAATTATTAAGAAAGTAAGCATGTAATAGCTCTGCGGAAAAACAATTTACCTTAAAGGTCTTGTCCACTGCAAAACCCTGAGTTTGAACAATACTGACAACTTGAACGTAATTCTATTCGCCCAGTATATTGGAGCCACTAATGGAAGGGGCAAACTAGAGTAGGCTCCGCAAGAGAGCTGCCAAGCAAATGAGGTCAATCTCATCGCATTCCAAAGAAGACGTAAGTCCCAAGAAGGTCACCCTTGTCGGATCGCGGGAGATATCATGCACGGTCGATGAGGGCGGGGTTTCCAAGTGGGTTGATGAGACCGGACCACCTGCCCGATCCACGTACAGGATGAAGCGGGTAGAGTTAATAACATTCATAGCAGGCACGGCAAGTGTAACGACCTGTAGTTCTTGGGCGCGTGGGTGAACGGGCGTGCGCATAGGTGAGGCTTGAACGAGCGTTGGACGAGCTGAAAGGAATGCGGTTACGGGATGTGAGCTCTTTTTGTACTGCAATGATACTTATGCGCACAAGGGAAGGGAGAGCGAGCTTGTTTAAAGGCGTGGTAGCATGTGCGAACATGTATGGAGGTCGACCTTTGAACATGGGCAAAGTCGACGGTGCGTTGAAGCTTTTGCGATGGCGTTAGGGCGTTGGGCGAGTCGTCTAGGCAGTCAGACTTCGCCCTATGCATGTGTATATATTGGATGAGCATGGAGCTCATTCCACCATCAATCACTCGCTCATCTTCTTCACTCTAAGGGAGAAAGGCATAGATTTAGTGCGCGGTACTAAGAGGAAGGCGCAGATTTGGATGCGTGCATTCTTGGGCACGGTTGCACAGAGGTGACTCGCTTTGTCTCAGTTGTGGGTGAAGGTGTGGGCAAGAGCGCCCGGTGGTTGGGTGAAGGCGTGCACGGGTGTGTGGTGCCCAGTTTGTGCGACGACTTGGCACGGGTGTCTTGGTGACTCGAGTGAACGCCCGCCCGTCGTGCAAGTGTGCACGGTGACTTGGTGAAGTGTTGAGATTGTGGATGGAGGTGTGTCTTGGTTGGAGGCACCCGTGTAACGACTTGGAGGTGTGCCCGAGTTGGGCAAACAACACGATCATGTGACAAGGTGAACGAAGCATTGGTGAGTCGTGCGGCGACCGTGCAGAGGTGCCGACGAGCTAGGCAACCGAGTTTTGCGTTGGATTGTAAAATTGGCTAAGTATGAAACTTGGGCTTACCAAGTATACTTGTAAAAGCTTGTAAAAACTGTTGTATAATATATTGTTGGGCAGACTCATTGTTCAGGGAGTTGCCCCTCCCTTTATACTGTGCAATTGTGTTCATTGTTTATAATTGTTGTTGATAATGAATGTGTATGGGTGTTAATTGGTATAAAGGATAAAGAAATAATTCTTGGTTGAGAAACATAAACTAAGTAGGAGTAAGTGGTTAGGCGTAGTTCACAAACATAAGTATTGGTGGAAAGAAAGTGTTCGATGGTGTTGCACCTCGCCAAGAGCGGTTGAGAGACTACCGTTAGGCTTGGGGGCATGACATGTGGTATTAGAGCTGGTGAAGTGTAGAGGAAATTTGTGGATGAAGCTGATCCCACCGCACTATAATGACAGGTGGTATCAGAGCTCGGTGCCGTGGAGTTGGTGCTGGTGTTGAAGCGTTGAAGCTGATACACACCTGCACTATCATGACAGTTGGTATTAGAGCTAGTGAAGTGCAGAGGAGATTTGTGGGTGAAGCTGATCCCACTGCACTATCGTGACAGTTGGTATCAGAGCTCGGTTGGAGCTGCTGCTAGAGCAGGGTTTCTCGTGAGGAAGTGACATTAGTGACAGGTACTTGCAGGTGAAAGAGGTTGGTGAACACTTCCTCATAAGTGTTGCATCAAAGAATTGGGTTGCAAGCATCTTGGTGAAGCTGTTGTGTGGTCGAAACTAGATTGAAAAGAAGGAGGCTGTTAGCAATGGCTGAATCTTAGGCTGGGTCGAGTCACGGTGTGAAGGACACTACTATTGGGTTCATTGAGAAAGTGTTGGAGAAGATGGAGGACATGGAAGCCTTCTGGACTAAGAATTTGGAATTGTTCGAAAAAGAGCAAGAAGTCAATTTGAAGATGAAGGAAGATCTCGAGGAACTCCGAACTCAACACAAGTACACTGATCTTATGTGTATACAACTTGAAGTAAGGGTCAAGGACATTGAAGAAGCAAGGGACCAGGTTCTTGCAGAGATCGTGGACTTGAAGAAATATCTTGACGAAGCCAGAGATGAGATCGCGGTGTTGAAGAAGGTCGTGAGGCATAACTCAGGTGGAGGAGTGCCTCATGTGAAAGTCAAGGAATCAGAATCTTACGATGCTACAAGGAGTTCGAAGACTCTTGGCAACTTTCTATGGGACATGGAGCAATACTTGGAACGATTGGGTCTATCTGATGATGAGACAAAGGTCAAGGTAACTACTCAGTTCTTGACAAAGGATGCTAAGATGTGGTGGCGAAGGCGGATTGATTAGATTGCCAATGGCAGTGCTGGTGACATTACTTCATGGGATGAGATGAAGGGAGCTTTGCAAGCCCATTTCAGTTCTCAAGATGAAACGTGGGAAGCAAGGATGAAGATAAAATTCATAAAGCAGACAAGGAACCTTCAGACATATCAGTGGGAGTTTGCAAGTGCAGTCCTAGAACTTCCTGACATGGCGGAGAGGGACAAGGTGTTCAATTTAATTATTGGGTTGAAGCCTTGGCCACGCAATGAAGTGAAAAGATAGAGGATTAGAACACTTGAAGAAGCTTTTACTGCTGTGGACAGGTTGGTGCAGCATTATGATGAGACTTCTGATGATAGGAAGAAGAAGTCTGACAAGCTGAAAGATAAGAAGAAAGAGGATGCCTCAAAATCGGATGATAGTTCAAAGACGAAGAAAGCCTTGAAGTGTTGGATATGTGTGGAACCACATACGGTGAAGAATTGTCCTTCTAGACCTAAAGTGGCTGCGATTGCACAATCTATTGCGAAGAAGGAAGAAGTTTCTATGGGGATGATGCAGATACTCAGTGCTGCTGCTACTACAGAGGTGATCTCTCGGAGGGATCCTGAGAGGAATAAGTTGGAGTATGTTCGGATGAAGGTTGGAGATGTTGATGTACTCACTATGGTGGATAGTGGGGCTTCTCACAACTTCATGGGGGAAGATACTGTGAGAAGGATTGGGCTGAAATTTGTTCCGGTAAAGGCACAGATGAAGACAGTGAATTCTCCTCCGGATGAAGTTCTTGGTGTAGCTGAAAAGGTGGACACAACACTTGGTGAGTGGACACGGAAGGTTGACTTCACTATAGTGCGGATAGATGACTATGAAGTTGTGCTGGGAATGGAATTCATGAAACAATTTGATGCTATGATTGTTCCACATTTGAAGAAGCTGTACATTTACGATGGAAGGGAGGATGTACCCATTGGTGTGCCTACCATTTGAGTGACAAGGCCTGATTGTAAGTTGGCAGTGATGCAAATGGAGGATGCGAAGCGGATGGAAGATATGAGTAAGCAGTTGTCCATGATTGAGACAAAGCTTACCGAGCAGTCATTGGTCATCAAGACTCTTTCAGATAGTATCTTGGATTTATCAAGAAGGCTAGAAGAGGTCGAGGATGATGATGATGATAACGATGAGGCATATGTGAGGCCGAATGTCTGAGAGGAGGATCGGGTCACTTATCTACAGAGGATGGAGATTGAGGATCTTGACAGATGGATTGAGATGATTAGTTAGGGTGAGCCTTCAGGCTCTACTCCCTCCACATCTTCTTAGATGGACAAGAAGATGGGACTCATTGTTAGCTGCTCATGGCAGTAAGTCCTTAAAACAGGTTGAGCAGGGATGTCTTGGCATCAAGCATCATGACATGTTGCAGATGGGATGGAGTTTCCATGGACCTGAGCATGGTGGTGAGATTCTTGGTGAGTCCGAGATGTGGCAGAATCTGAGATAGACTGGTGAAGGCATAAGGATGTTCACTCTCATGGCTTGAGCATGACAGTTGGATTAGCTACCCAACTAGTTTAGACACGGGGTTTGGAAGTGAATGGAGAGATGTTGGCATCAAGTAGACGAGGAGGACAGTTCACAAGATGAGGACGACACATGGTGGAGATGGTAGTTCTACATATGTTGCAGGGATGTTTGCAGTATGTGGAGGAGTTGACATCATGAACCAGGGATGAGACAAACATTGTTGATGATCTTGGTGGATCACTACTAGGATGGTATGTTGTCGAGGACAACAACGATTTCAGGTGGAGGAGGATGTAACGACCTACAGTTCCTGGGCGCGTGAGTGAACGGACATGCATACGGGTGAGGCTTGAACGAGCGATGGATGAGCTGAAAGGACTACGGTTACGGGATGTGAGCTCTTCCTGTAGTGCGATGATACTTATGTGCACAATGGAAGGGAGAGCGAGCTTGTTTATAGGAGTGTAGCATGTGCGAACATGTATGGAGGCTGACCTTTGAACGTGGGCAAAGTGGACGGTGCGTTGAAGCTTTTGCGATGGCGTTGGGGCATTGGGTGAGTCAGCTCGGTAGCCAGAATTCGCCCTATGCATGTGTATATATTGGATGAGCGTGGAGCTCATTCCACCATCAATCACTCGCTCATCTTCTTCGCTCTAAGGGAGAAAGGTGCAGATTTAGTGCGTAGTACTAAGAGGAAGGTGCAGATTTGGATGTGCCCATTCTTAGGCACAGTTGCATGGAGGTTACTCGCTTTGTCTCGGTTGTGGGTGAAGGTATGGGCAGGAGCACCCGGTGGTTGGGTGAAGGCATGCATGGGTGTGTGGCGCCCGATGGACGATTGTGGCATGCACGGGTGTGGTGCCTGGTTTGTGCGAAGGTTTGTGCGACGACTTGGCACGGGTGTCCTGGTGACTTGGGTGAGTGCCCGCCCATCATGCAAGTGTGCACAGTGACTTGGTGAAGTGTTGAGATTATGGACGGAGGTGTGTCTCGGTTGGAGGCGTCAGTGTGTGGCAACTTGGAGGTGCGCCTGAGTTGGGCAAACAACACGATCGCACGACAAGGTGAACGAAGCGTTGGTGAGTCGTGCGGCGAAAGTGCGGAGGTGCCCACGAGCTAGGCAACCGAGTTTTGCCTTGGATTGTAAAATTGGCTAAGTATGATACTTGGGCTTACAAAGTATACTTGTAAAATCTTGTAAAAACTGTTGTCTAATATATTGTTGGGTAGACTCATTGATCACGGAGTTGCCCCTCCCTTTATACTGTGCAATTGTGTTCATTGTTTATAATTATTGTTGATAATGAATGTGTATGGGTGTTCATTGGTATAAAGGATAAAGAAATAATACTTGGTTGAGAAACACAAACTAAGTAGGAGTTAGTGGTTAGGCGTAGTCCACGAACATAAGTATTGGTGAAAGAAAGTGTTCGGTGGTGCCCCATCTCGCCAAGAGCTCTTGAAAGACTACAATTAGACTTGGGGGCGTGACAACAAACCACCTAATAACAAAATCATAAAACGCAAATTAGAATCTATTTGCAAGCCGCCTGGACCACCAAGCATGAAACCAAACCATTGGAATTAAAGTTCTTATTAATGATGCTAGTATAATAGTGATTACAACAAAATCTAGAGCTCCCTGTATACCAAGAATTCAATATTGTGGAGAAACTTTATAGTTACGGTAAAAAAAATTATGATGTACGTAATTTCTGTAATTTAATAAGGTGGAGTCATTACACAGAACCATCCACAGACATCAAATGCAGAGAGATTGGACATTTGCAAAACCCTCAACTGCGAGAAGCTATCATAGGAGACTTGCTTTCATGTAGTCCAGAACGACTTCATTCCATTGCGAATGATAGTGCAAGCCATGTACATACATCAATTGTAGGCAAACCGTACACCCACTTCTCAGGTCACCAGGCTGCCGCCAAGAAGCAGTAGCACTAGGGCTCTCACATTAGAAAAAAATGTCAGCAACAACAAGAAACCATCTGCACATGATATGGCACACCCATTAAACAAAAGTGAAAGCAGAAAGCATGAGGGCCGAGATTCTTCTCTGGGCTTTCTACTGAAACAGAATTCAGTCAGTGGCCAAGCATCCAATTTGAAGTCTGACATGGATGAAACAAATTCTAGACTTAGAAACCTTGAAGAAGACATGGCATGCATGAGGAAAAAAATCAATGGTGGCAGTGTGACTGCAGAAGATGAGCTCTCTGATAAATTAAGGGAGAACTGAGATTTTAAGAGATTACATTCAGTTACCAAAGGCTGTGGAGGTGGTAGCATAGCTGAGAGTCTTATGAGATCACTACAAAAACTAAGCCTCTGCGGTTCGAGAAAATCTTCTAACCTCAAACCCACTGAGAATCAAAACGCTTTAGGAAAATCAAAATGGGCTTCAGATGGGCAAATAAGGGATGAAGACCAATGTTCTCCATTGGAGTTATATTCAAGCTCCCTAATCAATCAATCAGACGCAGTAGACAAAGTCATTCAATACCACCTGTTTCTGTTAGCTCACGCTATAGTGAGATCAATGTTGCTAGAGATAAATCCATGACTCGGAGAAGAAGCCATGAAAGAAGCCACAATATTTCCTAGAATTGCATTGTTTCTTTTTGAAGTTCACTGTCAGAGGAAATAATAACCAGTTTCACATGAAAATAACCAGTTTCACATGAAAAATTGTTCTACATATTTCACATCAAAAATTGTTATCCATATACAATGACGTACTATATTAACCGAATCTAGATTTAAAAAATGGTTATCCAGATACAAAGAAGTACTTTATTAACCACATTGGTACACTTACATTCTATAATAGATTTTCTCATACTTATTTAGAATGTAATAGATTTTCTCATATTTAAATCTTAAAACCAAATATTTATATTTGTATTACCACATCTCTTCTATACTGAACTAGACATCCCTACTGAATTAGACAACTACTCTAAATGCAACTAGATAAAAATTTAGATAAAAAGATTGTTAAAATTGTAATGCAAAAGTAAATCATTCTACCCGTATTTTCCCGTTACTTCAAATTTCAAAAACAAGTAATCATAACATTTTCTTTCCCTGTGGATGAAAGCAAAACTTATCAGATAAATTTTGTATTTTAACACTACAAAATTCCAAAAGAGCACCATATATCACAACTCCAAAACAAAGTTCAAAACAGGTATTTATGCCGACTATGCGTAGTTCTTAGTGTTCCCCTGGCTGAGCATGAAAAGGCATAAAGTTTATGAATTTTGACTTTTATGGCTCACGTTTGTTTGCAGAATTTTGACTATGTCAGCGTGACCTAGCATCAAACAAATTTATGGAATGAGGCTTTTTGGGAGGTGCCTCATCAGGAAAATTGAGCCTGGCTTTCTTCCCTCTGCGCCTCTTGGCTTCTGCATCATATGCTAAAGCAACTTCTAACTGTGTATCATAGTTACCAACCCAAACATTTACGCCTTCGATGGGATCCCTGACTTCTACAGCCCATTTTCCTTTGCGTGATTTTATACCTTTGTATAGGGTAAGAATTAAGAGGGGGAGTTTCAAACACCTACTTAGATGTTCACATTTGGCAGCCGTTGGGATGCGTCTAATTTTACATTTTACATGTTACAAAATTTGGCGTGCATACATGCACAGTGCACTACAGGTTCAGATCAAATGCAGAGATTGTGGATAATGACTTGTCTGCCTTGTTTTAAATGCACAATCTCTGCATTTGATCTGAACCTGTAGTGCACTGTGCAAATCCCTTTTTAATGTTTTAAAATTAGACGGATTCCAACGGCTGCCAAATGTGAAGCTTGTTTTTCATATATAACATCTAAGTACGTGTTTGACACTCCCCCTCTTAATTCTTTTAGGTATTATTGTGTGTTCATACTTTTACCGTGCATGAAAGTGAGTTGAATTATCTCACAATTTAATGTTCTTTGAAGGAGGTCTTGCTGCAAATTCCCAAATCAAAGGATGAGACGAGACAGATAGCAAGAAGCAGCGGAAGACCCTATACAAAGGTATAAAACGACGCAGAGGAAAATGGGCTGTAGAAGTCAGGGATCCCATCGAAGGCGTGAATGTTTGCGTTGGTACCTATGATACACAGTTAGAAACTGCTTTATAAGATGCAGAAGCCAAGAGGCGATGAGGCACCTCCCAAAAAGCCTCATTCCAAAAGGCCTCATCCCAAAAAGAGTAGAAAGACATGTAAGAGTAAGAACAGATATGAGAGTGAGAAGACATATAAATGCACACACTTGCCAGGACGTTCAGCAAGCTCAGGTGACGCTCAGTGCAGAAATTCCAATGTGGAAGCTAGTGCAAGATTTTTGAATGGGGTCCGTCAGATCTTTCAATCTGATTCACCCTTACAAAGTAGATCTGTTGAGTCACCAATACCAGGGTATATGCAAATCAGCTCAGTTGAAACACCACTTGTACCATTTCATGATCAGGTGTAAGCCATCAATTATGAGAACTTAATGACACCACCCTTACAAAGTAGATCTGGTGACTCATCTATACCAAGGGATATGCATATCAGCTCAGTTGAAACACCACTTGTACCATTTCATGATCAGGTGCAAGGCATCAATTCTGAGAACTTCATGTCAGAATTTAGAGATGTCAACCTCCTTAATTAGAAAATCACTTTCTAAACTATTTCATAAAGTGCAAGATGTCAACTAAAAACTGCAACCTCTACCAACAAAAAAAATTACAACCTCTGCTCAGTAAATAGAAATACCTCCTTTTCACAAATGTTGAGTGCATTGAATATCCCCTTGCACACACATTGGAAAAATCAAATAAATAAATAGATACAAAGAAGTTATCACACAGAACCATCCACAGACATCAAATGCAGAGAGATTGGACATTTGCAAAACCCTCAACTGCCAGAAGCTATCACAGGAGACTTGCTTTCATGCAGTCCAGAACGACTTCATGCCATTGCGAATGATAGTGCAGGCCATGTACATACATCAACTGTAGGCAAACCGTACACCCACTTCTCAGGTCACCAGGCTGCCGCCAAAGAAGCAGTAGCACTAGGGCTCTCACATTAGAAAAAAATGTCAGCAACAACAAGAAACCATCTGCACATGATATGGCACACCCATTAAACAAAAGTGAAAGCAGAAAGCATGAGGGCCGAGATTCTTCTCTGGGCTTTCT
This sequence comes from Pinus taeda, assembly GCA_000404065.3. Classification (NCBI taxonomy): domain Eukaryota; kingdom Viridiplantae; phylum Streptophyta; class Pinopsida; order Pinales; family Pinaceae; genus Pinus; species Pinus taeda. Next base: position 21,945 of record APFE031451799.1, on the reverse strand, counting down.
ACTGAAACAGAATTCAGTCAATGGCCAAGCATCCAATTTGAAGTCTGACATGGATGAAACAAATTCTAGACTTAGAAACCTTGAAGAAGACATGGCATGCATGAGGAAAAAAATCAATGGTGTCAGTGTGACTGCAGAAGATGAGCTCTCTGATAAATTAAGGGAGAACTCAGATTTTAAGAGATTACATTCAGTTACCAAAAGCTGTGGAGGTGGTAGCATAGCTCAGAGGCTTATCAAATCACTACAAAAACTAAGCCTCGGTGGTTCCAGAAAATCTTCTAACCTCAAACCCACTGAGAATCAAAACGCTTCAGGAAAATCAAAATGGGCTTCAGATGGGCAAATAAGGGATGAAGACCAATGTTCCGCATTGGAGTTAGATTCAAGCTCCCTGATCAATCAATCAGACGCAGTAGACAGAGTCATTCAATACCACCTGTTTCTGTTATCTCACGCCATAGTGAGATCAATGTTGCTAGAGATAAATCCATGACTGGGAGAAGAAGCCATGAAAGAAGCCGCAGTATTTCCTAGAATTGCATTGTTTCTTTTTGAAGTTCACTGTCATAGGTCAATCTTATTTTGAAATAATAAACAGTTTCACATGAAAAATTGTTCTACATATTTCACATTAAAAATGGTTATCCATATACAATGACGAACTATATTAACCAGATCTAGATTTAAAAAATGGTTATCCAGATAGAAAGAAGTACTTTATTAACCAGATTGGTACACTTACATTCTATAATAGATTTTCTCATACTTATTTAGAATGTAATAGATTTTCTCATACTTATTTAAGTTTTATCAGGACAAATATTATTGCCAAAACCTTGGGTTATCAAAATCTGCCACCCAAAAACAGCCAACAATGTTATCAAAATCTGCAACCCAAAAACAATCAACAAAGTTATCAAAACCAAATATTTATGTTTGTATTACCACATCTCTTCCATACTGAACTAGACATCCATACTGAATTAGACAACTACTCTAAATGCAACCAGATAAAAATTTAGATAAAAAAATTGTTAAAATTGTGATGCAAAAGTAAATCATTCTACCAGTGTTTTTCTGTTACTTCAAATTTCAAAAACAAGTAATCATAACATTTTCTTTGCCTGTGGATGAAAGCAAAACTTATCAGATAAATTTTGTATTTTAACACTACAAAATTCCTAAAGAGCACCATATATCACAACTCCAAAACAAAGTTCAAAACATGTATTTATGTCGACTGTGCGTAGTTCTTAGTGTTCCCCTGGCTGAGCATGAAAAGCCATAAAGTTTATGAATTTTGACTTTTATGGCTCACGTTTGTTTGCAGAATTTTGACTATGTCAGCGTGATCTAGCATCAAACAAATGTTTATGGAATGAGGCTTTTTGGGAGGTGCCTCATCAGGAAAATTGAGCCTGGCTTTCTTCCCTCTGCGCCTCTTGGCTTCTGCATCATATGCTAAAGCAGCTTCTAACTGTGTATCATAGTTACCAACCCAAACATTTACGCCTTCGATGGGATCCCTGACTTCTACAGCCCATTTTCCTTTGCGTCGTTTTATACCTTTGTATAGGGTAAGAATTAAGAGGGGGAGTTTCAAACACCTACTTAGATGTTCACATTTGGCAGCCGTTGGAATGCGTCTAATTTTAAAACATTAAAAAGGGCAATTGTTTTCATAGACTATAATTTCTATATACATGTTACAAAATTTGGCGTGCATACATGCACAGTGCACTACAGGTTCAGATCAAATGCAGAGATTGTGGATGATGACTTGTCCGCCTTGTTTTAAATGCACAATCTCTGCATTTGATCTGAACCTGTAGTGCACTGTGCAAATCCCTTTTTAATGTTTTAAAATTAGACGCATTCCAACGGCTGCCAAATGTGAAGCTTGTTTTTCATATATAACATCTAAGTACGTGTTTGACTCTTTGACACTCCCCCTCTTAATTCTTTTAGGTATTATTGTGTGTTCATACTTTTACGGTCCATGAAAGTGAGTTGAATTATCTCACAATTTAATGTTCTTTGAAGGAGGTCTTGCTGCAAATTCCCAAATCAAAGGACCAGACGGGACAGATAGCAAGAAGCAGCGGAAGACCCTATACAAAGGTATAAAACGACGCAAAGGAAAATGGGCTGTAGAAGTCAGGGATCCCATCGAAGGCGTGAGTGTTTGCGTTGGTACCTATGATACACAGTTAGAAGCTGCTTTATAAGATGCAGAAGCCCAGAGGCGATGAGGCACCTCCCAAAAAGCCTCATTCCAAAAAGCCTCATCCCAAAAAGAGTAGGAAGACATGTAAGAGTAAGAAGACATATGAGAGTGAGAAGACATATAAATGCACACACTTGCCAGGACGTTCAGCAAGCTCAGGTGACGCTCATGGCAGAAATTCCAATGTGGAAGCTAGTGCAAGTTTTTTAAATGGGGTCCGTCAGATCTTTCAATCTGATTCACCCTTACAAAGTAGATCTGTTGAGTCACCAATACCAGGGTATATGCAAATCAGCTCAGTTGAAACACCACTTGTACCATTTCATGATCAGGTGCAAGGCATCAATTCTGAGAACTTAATGACACCACCCTTACAAAGTAGATCTGGTGACTCATTTATTCCAAGGGATATGCATATCAGCTCAGCTGAAACACCACTTGTATCATTTCATTTAATGATCAGGTGTAAGGCATCAATTCTGAGAACTTTATGTCAGAATTTAGAAATGTTAATTAGACAATCACTTTCCAAACTGTTTCATAAAGTGCAAGATGCCAACTAAAAACTGCAACCTCTACCAACAAAAAAAATTACAACCTCTGCTCAGTAAAGAGAAATACCTCCTTTCACAAATGTTGAGTGCATTGAAATCAAATAAATGGATACAAAAGAGTTATCACACAGAACCATCCACAGACATCACAGACATCAAATGCTGAGAGATTGGACATTTGCAAAACCCTCAACTGCCAGAAGCTATCACAGGACACTTGCTTTCATGCAGTCCAGAACGACTTCATTCCATTGCGAATGATAGTGCAGGCCATGTACATACATCAACTATAGGCAAACCTTACACCCACTTCTCAGGTCACCAGGCTGCCGCCAAGAAGCAGTAGCACTAGGGCTCTCACATTAGAAAAAAATGTCAGCAACAACAAGAAACCATCTGCACATGATATGCCACACCCATTAAACAAAAGTGAAAGCAGAAAGCATGAGGGCCGAGATTCTTCTCTGGGCTTTCTACTGAAACAGAATTCAGTCAGTGGCCAAGCATCCAATTTGAAGTCTGACATGGATGAAACAAATTCTAGACTTAGAAACCTTGAAGAAGACATGGCATGCATGAGGAAAAAAATCAATGGTGGCAGTGTGACTGCAGAAGATGAGTTCTCTGATAAACTAAGGGAAAACTCAGATTTTAAGAGATTACATTCAGTTACCAAAGGCTGTGGAGGTGGTAGCATAGCTGAGAAGCTTATCATATCACTACAAGAACTAAGCCTCGGTGGTTCCAGAAAATCTTCTAACCTCAAACCCAACCTCAAACCCACTGAGAATCAAAACACTTCAGGAAAATCAAAATGGGCTTTAGATGGGCAAATAATGGGCTTCATTGGAGTTAGATTCAAGCTCCCTAATCAATCAATCAGACGCAGTAGACAGAGTCATTCAATACCACCTATTTCTGTTAGCTCACGCCAGAGTGAGATCAATGTTGCTAGAGATAAATCCATGACTGGGAGAAGAAGCGATGAAAGAATTCATCGCATTATTTCCTAGAATTGCATTGTTTCTTTTTGAAGTTCACTGTCACAGGTCAATCTTATTTTGGAATAATAAACAGTTTCACATGAAAAATTGTTCTACATATTTCACATCAAAAATTGTTATCCATATATAATGACGTACTATATTAATAGGATCTAGATTTAAAAAATGGCTATCCAGATACAAAGAAGTACTTTATTAATCAGATTGGTACACTTACATTCTATAATAGATTTTCTCATACTTATTTATAATGTAATAGATTTTCTCATACAAATAAGTTTTATCAGGACAAATATTATTGCAAAAACCTTGGGTTATCAAAATCTGCCACCCAAAAACAGCCAACAAGGTTATCAAAATTTGCAACCCAAAAACAATCAACAAAGTTATCAAAACCAAATATTTATGTTTGTATTACCACATCTCTTCCATACTGAACTAGAAATCCATACTGAATTAGACAACTACTCTAAACGCAACTAGATAAAAATTTAGATAAAAAGATTGTTAAAATTGTGATGCAAAAGTAAATCATTCTACCTGTGTTTTTCTGTTACTTCAAATTTCAAAAACAAGTAATCATAACATTTTCTTTGCCTGTGGATGAAAGCAAAACTTATCAGATAAATTTTGTATTTTAACACTACAAAATTCCAAAAGAGCACCATATATCACAACTCCAAAACAAAGTTCAAAACAGGTATTTATGCCGACTGTGCGTAGTTCTTAGTGTTCCCCTGGCCGAGCATGAAAAGCCATAAAGTTTATGAATTTTGACTTTTATGGCTCACGTTTGTTTGCAGAATTTTGACTATGTCAGCGTGATCTAGCATCAAACAAATTTATGGAATGAGGCTTTTTGGGAGGTGCCTTATCAGGAAAAATGAGCCTGGCTTTCTTCCCTCTGCGCCTCTTGGCTTCTGCATCATATGCTAAAGCAGCTTCTAACTGTGTATCATAGTTACCAACCCAAACATTTACGCCTTCGATGGGATCCCTGACTTCTACAGCCCATTTTCCTTTGCGTCGTTTTATACCTTTGTATAGGGTAAGAATTAAGAGGGGGAGTTTCAAACACCTACTTAGATGTTCACATTTGGCAGCCGTTGGAATGCGTCTAATTTTAAAACATTAAAAAGGGCAACTGTTTTTATAGACTATAATTTCTATATACATGTTACAAAATTTGGCGTGCATACATGCACAGTGCACTACAGGTTCAGATCAAATGCAGAGATTGTGGATGATGACTTGTCTGCCTTGTTTTAAATGCACAATCTCTGCATTTGATCTGAACCTGTAGTGCACTGTGCAAATCCCTTTTTAATGTTTTAAAATTAGACGCATTCCAACGGCTGCCAAATGTGAAGCTTGTTTTTCATATATAACATCTAAGTAGGTGTTTGACACTCCCCCTCTTAATTCTTTTAGGTATTATTGTGTGTTCATATTTTTACCGTCCATGAAAGTGAGTTGAATTATCTCTCTTTGAAGGAGGTCTTGCTGTAAATTCCCAAATCAAAGGACCAGACGAGACCGATAGCAAGAAGCAGCGGAAGACCCTATAGAAAGGTATAAAAAGACACAAAGGAAAATGGGCTGTAGAAGTCAGGGATCCCATCGAAGGCGTGAATGTTTGCGTTGGTACCTATGATACACAGTTAGAAGCTGCTTTATATGATGCAGAAGCCAAGAGGCGATGAGGCACCTCCCAAAAAGCCTCATCCCAAAAATAGTAGGAAGACATGTAAGAGTAAGAAGACATATGAGAGTGAGAAGACATATAAATGCACACACTTGCCAGGACGTTCAGCAAGCTCAGGTGACGCTCAGGGCAGAAATTCCAATGTGGAAGCTAGTGCAAGATTTTTGAATGGGGTTCGTCAGATCTTTCAATCTGATTCACCCTTACAAAGTAGATCTGTTGAGTCACCAATACGAGGGTATATGCAAATCAGCTCAGTTGAAACACCACTTGTACCATTTCATGATCAGGTGCAAGGCATCCATTCTGAGAACTTAATGACACCACCCTTACAAAGTAGATCTGGTGACTCATCTATACCAAGGGATATGCATATCAGCTCAGTTGAAACACCACTTGTACCATTTCATTATCAAGTGTAAGACATCAATTCTTAGAACTTCATGTCAGAATTTAGAAATGTCAACCTCCCTAATTAGACAATCACTTTCCAAACTGTTTCATAAAGTGCAAGATGCCAATTAGAAACTGCAACCTCTACCAACAAAAAAAATTACAACCTCTGCTCAGTAAAGAGAAATATCTCCTTTTCACAAATGTTGAGTGCATTGAATATTCCCTTGCACACACATTGGAAAAATCAAATAAATGGATACAAAGGAGTTATCAATTTCTATTGCTTTGAAACTTCAATATAAGTCTATTTGAGTTTTATTGTAAGGAAAGCCTCGAGTTTTAGAGTAAGGTAATACTTTTTTGAAAACTGTTGGAACTTAACCCAATGACTACATAATTATCAATTGCCAAATGTTTATTTAAGTTCTGAAGTATCATCAATCTAAAGCTTTACAAGTCCAAAATAAAAGCTAATACCTTTTGACCTTTAACCAGTGAACATTAGAGAGTTATGCCCAAGATTTCCTCTCTAGTCCAACGTTAAAGCACAATGAATCATTTCAACCTAAAGCTTTACAAGTCCAGAATAAAAGCTAACACCTTTCTTTAACCAATCAACATAGACAATTATTCGCAAAGTTTTTTCTCCAAGTGAAAGAACGATGAATCATTTATGCGGAACTGTGAAATGATAATAAAAAATATATCTCACGATAATCAAACATGTATCTAACTTAGTATTCATGTTATATCTGAAATAATGGCGAAGACTTTCAAGAGTATATCGCTTTACAATTATCCCTAATAATAATGAGAGAAATCAAACATTCAGTCTAGGGAAATACACATTAATAGTCTAGCGAATAAAAGGGAAGTCAAACATTCCAAAGAATTATGCACAATATAAATCTAATAGTTAGCGAAGATACTCATCGAACACACATGGGATTGGTGAATTCTTATAACTTCCCTGTTGAAGAGAAAATTAGAAGTCCCACTTTAGCATCGCAAGCACTCAGAGTTCATAAGCTCATAAGATTTCTTCACCAACCCATTCCTGCGCAAGGACGCAAGGATGCATAGAATGATGGAATTATGAACTTACTATTTCCGTGCACATTCGAGATCTAATGGAAACCCAATATTTGTTGATGATAACTAAACAAGCTTGTGAACCCCAAAAGTTCACAATAAGAATCTGATAACAAAAAGGGAAAAATAATACTAATTACAAATGTATAGCAACCATCTTCCATTCATAGGGGTTTGGTTTCTTGATAAATAGGAGCATAAATAGAGTGTTAAAATTCTCACCAATCTATTGACATAAAGTTAATGTAATGTACTATAATTTGTATATATAGTTGAATGAGGTATTATAATATTCATAATATTTTATTGTAGGCTATCTTTACTTGCACTTAAGGTATGAGAGATTTTGACGATTTAACTTTAAAATTGGAAGTCATTTTGTCATTTTACTTATTATAACACACAGATCAAATTTGATGGTGAAAAATTTTCAATAATTGTCAAATACGTTGTGAAATCTAAAATAGGTCCCACACAACGTCAATTTCTAGGCCTGAGACCACCCATTTAAATTCAAATTCAGATCTAATCCAAAAACTAATAACAATAAAAATTCATTGGAATTTTATGTCTTTAAATAGGCTACGTTAGAGAAGGATGCCATGGGAAAATCCATGGCTTAAGAATACCATGGGAAAAACCAAGGCCAAGCTCCATCGTTGACGTAGCAATCACCAATCTCTAGTGTCCCTAAGCCAAGGCAAGCTCCATCCAATCTCCAGTGTCCTTGAACCAATGCAAGCTCATCACCAATCTCTAGTGTCCCTGAACCAAGGAAAGATCCATCCAATCTCCAGTGTCCCTGAACCAAGGGAAGCTCCATCATTTATGTAGCAATCAACAATCTCGAGTGTCCCTGAACCACACAGAAAATTTTATTATTCCAAAACATATGAGACTAATCCAAAAACTAATAACAATAAAAATTCATTGCAATTTTACGTCTTTAAATGGGCTATATTAGAGAAGGATACCATGGACAAATTCGTGGCTCAAGAATACCATGGGAAAAACCATGGGCTTTCAAAACCCCTCGTTTATTATAAATTATAAGTTATATATAGAATTTTAGGGTTAAATTTAATTTATATTGTCAAGAGGCACTTTCAAGCCGAATATAGTAGAGATGTTGTAACAAAGTGTTTGGGGTTTTGACTAAATCAAATTACATAAAAATAAAATTTAAAGAAAAAATTTCATGTAATGTAAATAATTTACTTTGTCAAAATAAAAGAAAGGAATAAAAAATAAAAAAAAAATAACCCTATAAAAATCAAATAAAAATAAAAATGCCCATGGTATTGATCCATGGTATTGAAAAGCCATGGTATTGACCCATGGTATTGAAAATCCATGGTATTGGCCCATGGTATTCATATGAAATATAACTTATTTAAAAGAGAAAATTAATCTATCAAAACAATTCACCAAAACTACAAATTTAATTATTATAATCACTTTAAAATTCATAGTCCAAATACGTGGCACTAAAGTGTATTTATGATGCCCCATTAACATGTTAGTATTGATACCATGGCTCCCTCCGGATGGAGGAACAAAATATGGAGACTAAACCACCCTCCTAAATATATTTTGTTTATGTGCTCCCATTTATTCTTTTATTGTTCGTTGTCCAAAAAAATATGGAAGGAAATAAGTTAAATGGAACAACAACACTTATCCTTAGAAACAAAATATGTGGAAGAAAATCTCAAAGATTGTTAGCAAATTACAAAATTCTAAAACACAAGAAAGTTGAATTTGAATGAGTCTCTCATTTATTCATTTATTGTATTTTTCTAAAAAGGTATAAAAAAAATAAGCCAAATAAAAAAAACAACATTTATCTTTGAACACAAAATATATGGAAAATATCTCAAAAACTATTTGCAAATTACAAAATTCCAAAACAAAACAAATAAAAGTACTTATGAACCACTTATCCTTAGACAAAATATGTGGAAGAAAATCTCAAAACCTATTTGCACATCACAAAATTCCAAAACATAAGGCAATCAAAGCACTTATCAAACAACTTTTATCCACACTAAGAGATATCAAACAAATATTGGGGGAAAATAATCACTCCCTCATTCATGAAGCCTTCATTCAAACATACTTCCCTTGGGATTTTCTTGATGGTGCAGGTCAAGGTTCTAGTGGTGTGAGAGGAGTTAGTGGGATTTTAGATATGAATTCTAACATTTGTTTTAGCATATGTGTGCTAATATTGGTTCAACTTTAAACAATTTTGCAAAGTTATTTTCTTTAAACTAATTTTAGAATTGGTAAAAGAATAAGGATTTCAAAAATTGCATATTTATGAGACCCAATGAATTTAATCACGTGGATGATAACAATAACTCAATTATAAAATTACTCATTTCTTCTTAAAAAAAATTACTTATTTCTTCCTTAAAAAAATTGTAATCTACGATATCTTTCTTTGATATCTCTTGAGCATGTCTAGAGACACAACTACATTTGGACCAAAGCACATGCAAGGTTAAAAAAAAAAAGTTGAGTAGGTCCAAAAATATATTCTTGACCTTTGGAAATAATTCACATATTTGTTTGGTTTACTACTATTTGATTTTTCTTTCTTTCTTTCTTTTTTTTTCTTTTTTTTTTGCAAAAACTATGATTTTTTTTGGGATATATATGTTTATATGATAGTGTTTTTTACCGTGAAATACCAAATTTTTGGAACATTATATAATGATGTACCTAAATGTATAAACTTGGAACTATTTCAATGAAGGTTGCTTTTTTTTCCCTCTTTTGATGATTTCAAAAAAGCCTTATTTCTTTCCATAAGAAAAAAACATTTT